>CM035436.1:133393610-133653610 GCA_020310875.1 Ceratopteris richardii
TGTGCTCACCTTTTTTCCTAACATGGCTCCCTCTCAAATCGAGCACCTCATTTCTCTATGCTTTTGGTATGTAAACCAATTTTGTAGACGTCTTCCTGTACTCTCTCTCTCTCCTACTTTCTCTATACATCATCTATATTCATGCTTTTGGCAAAAGCTTCCCTTTTGAAGTTGACATGGATAAACTGTAAGATTAAACTGGCACCCTCGTTATTGTTTGATGGTTCCACAAGCAAAGTTCTCAAAGCAGAGCATACTCAAGTTTTCTTTTTAGAGCTGATGTCCTATTCTTAGCACAAAAGTTCTACTTCACCAAATCAGTTCTCACAAATTTCATGCACAAATCTTCTCAGCTCAGGCAATGCGTCTCTTCAACTCTTTGAGAGTGCCCTGAGACCTTTTCATGATGCATAAACAGTCCCCGATGCTCATAGACTCATCCTCTTGATTCAACCGAATCCAGCTGTATCTTTTGTGCATCCCATCTCAGCCCTTCATGTGCATCATTTTCCTCAACTATATTCGGCCACTACCATCATGATTCATCAGACTCCAGAAAAATATTCTGCCACAACTCAATTTTGTGTCCATTACTTCAGAATTCTCATACCGCAACTATGATTTTCTCAATCTCACACCACCTACTGCACACTTTCAGCTACAAGTTCTATAGACATCATGGGTGAGTGCCCACAATTAATATAGAGATAAAGAGAAAATAGAGACAAGATGGAGAATAAACAACACATGAGACAGAGAAAAGGAGCCATGCTCCACATATGATTAGATTCCTTTATGAAGTACACGAAGTTACAAGATAGCATAAGGAATCTACAAGGTATACAAGTTGTTCATAACTCCACAATCTCCAAAGCTGAAGATGATCTCCTCCAAATAGATATGCTCCAAGCTACACACCTTGAAGATGATAAAGAACATGCACCTCCACCTCTCCAAGTGAAGCCTAAAGGGAACACCTCCTCCACAAGCTCAAGACGATAATTTTAAGCTGTCTTTTATGTTTTCTTAACTGCCAAATGGCATATTGGTTTGGATCAAATTTTCAAGTTTTCATAGGATTCTGGCAAGTGTATCATCTGCTTTTCACTTTAAATCTGAAACTAGAGTTCAAATTTTTATCATGTTTTTGATGTCCAATACTCATGCATTATATACCATTGGATAGCTCTTGATGAGTACTATTAATTATGTAATTTTTTGTCCAATTTTGACTATTTTCACTAGTTTGAACAGCCCTTTGACCAAGCTTTGACCTCAATTAAAGATGAAGTTTTGACCGGTGTTATAGTTGGAACCGGTATCAACTTGATGCCCCATTTCACTATGAAGAAGTTAAAGCTCAACTTCTCTAAGGAAGCATCAACTTCAAGATTGGGGCAAGAACATGCTTTGGATCTCTACCAAGATGAACGACCCATTGCGAATACATTTGGAACAAAAGTGGGATCATCCAAAAGCAATCAGCTATAATGTGGAAAACTTGTTGCGCAGGATGATGAACAGCCTTCCCTACCTCTTGAGAAAGATAACTTGTTGAGCTGGATGATGAACAGCCTAGAGTGCTGCATCGTGGAAATGTTAGAAAAGAGCAAGCTTCCATTGGAGAGCTCAAATTGCAGTGCATAAAAGTTGATGATCACGTTTCAGGAATAGTCCCATTTCTGGGAAATAGTAAAAAATAGGTGAAAAAATATTATTAAAATAATGTGATCATACTCCTTGAGAGCTATATAATGATATACAACACAAATAATGAATCACAAGTAATCCAAGCTCTTTCCAACACTTAGCACCTTAGCACATACACACCTTGACCAAATAATGAGAGATGAGTAGACAAGAGAATAGAATAGATGCAAGATTGAAAAACCAGCCAAATGATGACTTGCTCACTAAAAAATGTGCTTGATGGAAATTGTACAATGAAAGAATACTACAAATCTGAAAATAGGCTTCAAGAAGTATGGTTCTAGGTACAAAATGTAAGAAGAGAGACTAGGAGTATGTGTATGAGTGAGCATGTGCAAATATGAAGTGGAAAGGACTGTTTATAACAGTCTAGCACTAAACACTAACTGAAATTAGGTCTTCTCTCCAATTGATGTAGTAGGCAGAACCTCGTACAGCGACAACAATGGAAGAAAACCAGAATATAGCAGCACCTACTTAAAAAATCAGTAGACACACAAAGTGTGTGTAGAAGATAAAGGACAGCCACAAAACTTGCTTCAAATCGGCTCACAAACTCTGAAATCTGCTCCAAGGATGCTCCTCCAAGAAACCCTAGCACATAAGCTTGTGAGAGCTTCTAAACTTGATGTATTTTGTTGCCCTCAATCTCCTCTTTATATAGATGTCAATGGTTCATGAAAAAACTCCAAGAAATTCAGAAAAAAACACCCTTGTGAGATTTCTAGTGAAGAAAATGGGATAGCTGCTTTTGAGTGATTTTCACGAATTTTTAAAGCTTTTTAATTTTCTTTTGATTAATTAAATCATGGCCCTTCGATTGATTGCTTTTTCAAGGCTAAATCACAGCCACTGATTTAAAAATAAGTTGAAAGCTAATTTTGATCAGAAATTCGAGTTTGACTTCTGATAGGGTTTTTAGGTCTCATATGGGTGCATGCCATATATCATTTGAAAGCTCTTCATGAGTACTTTAAGATTATGCAAAAAATATTTGTTACCATCTTTGACCAAATTTTCAATCTCCTAAAATTAGGGTTTGCTGGAATTTTGGCATTCTAACATTGTTAATAGTTATCCAACATTATGTGAGGGGGTTTTACCTCTACATTCAAAACCTTATGGTGGAATTACAACACCCTTTTGTGTTTGTGTGTTTGTACAATAGGTGTAGATGAGAACATATAACCTTAATTTGAAAAGAACTAGCCTCCCTTGATAAGCTTGCAAGTATGTTTTGAGCTACAATCAAAGGCAAGTACGAGCATTAAAGTGAAGGAGGAAGAGCTCTACTAATTTTTCCCAACACAAATCCCTCCACATAATAGGTTTCTTCCCATTTTCTACCCAAATTACTTGTAGAAATGCCTATCTTTTGCATGAAACCCTAAATTTCTTGCAAATCGAGCCCACATTATAAAAGACGAAGAATATTCAAGCTTCATGGGCATGAGTAGAATCTCCACACTAATTTTCATAACTTTTTGACTTTGCTTGAGCCTCCAAACAGCCTTTGGACATTACTTTTAACCTAGGCCAAACACTAGTGTGGATAGAGCTCTTTTAAAATTAATAAAAGTAAAAGAACTCTTATTTGTTCAAGTTAGCTTATTGAGTCTAGAACTCTCAAGAGCTTTATACTCACTTCTTGAGCAATAAAGAGCTTCTTGGAGCACTTGTCTCTTGTCTAGTGAGTGTGTATGCATGCATGTGTGTCGGCTTGTGGATGTGCTTGCTCTCTCTCTTGTTGTGGATGCGTGTTACTCCATCTTGCCACGTCATACCACCGATTGGTCCCTCCACAGATTTTGACATTTCTATTGTGCGCGGATAGTCCTGTTTGATGCCGGTATGTCGGTTGTGCGTGCAAGTTTATGATGTGAACAATGGTCTTGTCCAAAAGAATACTCATTTGATTCCTCAATATATGTATCATAATCATAGTCATCGCTAGGATCTTGACTTGCTTAAGCCTCAAACAGATATCTAAATCATTAAATAATAATAATAGTAAGTTCATCATCTAATAGATATACCTACCTAGCATATTCCTCTGGCGTCAAATTAGCAAGAGATTGTTCAAAAAAGAGCAAATTTCCACTAAGGAGCTCAAATTGAAGTAGATAAAAATTCGGGAATATTCTCGTTTCTAGCAAAAGGTAAAGGTAAAAAATAAGGTCCAAAATTATTATCACATAATGTGATCATATTCCTTGAGACCCATATGATGATATATATCATTTTTTTTTTTTTACAAACATATCTAAATCAAAAGTCAAACCCTAGTTCTAGGTCAAAATTCGAAAAGCACAAAAATTCACTTGAAAAGTAATGACACATGGAAGTATCTTATGAAATAACAATATTTGATCCTGAGGTCATGAAACTTGACATATGGCAATTTTTCTTTTCTTACATAAAAAGACAAAATTAGGGTTTTTGTAATTTACTGCGAAATCCTACCACAAATTATGGAACCAAGTTTTTAAGGGTGATTTTGCTTTAGTCTACCTAATTTTGAGGTCCATATGAAGAAGAACCTTAGGCACTTTAAATCATCACTTGGATGCCTCAAGAGCTAGACTTGGAGGAGATGGTTGTTTCAACTTGCAGAGATGGAGTTGCCTTTTTCTTCATCATCTAAGGTGTGCAACAACTTGGAGCTTATCTATTTTTAGGAGGTCATCTAAAGCTTTGGAGATTGTTGTGTTATGGACAACTTGTATTTCATGCACATTCTCTATGTTATCTTGCAACTTCATGTACTTCAACAAATGGAATGCGATGAATATATCTAGAGCTTTGCTCCTTTCATTTCTCTCATGCATTGTCTATTCTTCATCTTGACTCTATTTTCTCTTCGTCTCTATATTGATTGTGGGCCTAAAAACCGACAGGCAATTCACGAAATTGTGGAAGAAGTGGACCAAAATGGATTATGCCACCTGCATCTAAGATTGACTCTTTCGCAGATGGTGACCAACCTCCCGTTACTCAACCAACAATGACACCTCCAATGCGGCGAGTTGGGCAAACTCCTCCAGTTGTTGAGACTCCTCCGGGACAAGTTGGAACAACTCCTCTGAGACAAGTTGGGAAGGTTTATGCAAGCACCTCCAGATTGGCAACCTTCTCAAATTGGGCTAGTGTCATTAGTAGACTCACCTACACTACTATGTCAAGAGAATTCAAATAATTAGATCAATATGGATAGTTTCATTGTTGAACTTCCAAAACATGCAAATCATGGGAAGGCACCTCCGACCATGGATTTTGACCCGACAACACCAAAAGACATCCCATTTCCGGAAAAACTTCATCTTGTTGGATCAAGGAGCAAATTATGAAGCACAAGTCAAGACTCAAATATTGCCTCCAATTCCTACTTTTGAAGACTTGTTTGAAGATTATAAAGAAGCACTAATGCATAACATCAACCTTAAAGATGATCAAAAATTCCAAATAGTCCGTCCATTGAGCTACACAGTTATGCTACTACACTTATCTACGCCAAAGGCAATGTCAATTTTTTATTGTAAGAAAGTTAGGACATGGAAGAAATCCAAGAAGAACGTGCACTCCTCATAATGCCATTGATGGATGGAACGTCATTTGCATGATGCTCATATTGATGTTTTGAGGAAGCAAAAGTCAAAGCTTGGAGAAGCAATGCTTAAAGCTATATCATCCTATCAAAGCAAAAAGAAGGGTACTATAGATTTGGAAGAAGGCAAAAAAAAAGCCATGGAAATGTTGTTGTATAAGCAAGAAGAGCAAGAAAGATCCCATGGCAAACACTTGAGAGTTATAGAGGTAAAAGAAGGGCCTTTCATCCTTGTGCATCAAATTCCACATGTGCCCACCAAGTTGGCACCTAAGTGTGAGGACCTTACAAAATGCTTCAGATGATGCCTCAAGGTGGAGTTCAACTTCCATTGTTTATACTGCCCGTTTCATTTATGTACCCTTCTTGATTTCCTCTGTAATTGAAGCATGATTTTCTTCAAGACAATAAAAAGACTACGAAAACAGTTTGCACTAGAACTTGCATTGGAACGGTGCAAATATTTGATGCGGACCTACAGTGTAGGTATGTCCTTGCATGAGCTAAAGTGTCCAAGGAAGTTGGGATGCTTTCCCAAGGTAGCATATAAAGTTGCTTGAGTTGGGCCAAGCTCAAAAAGGCCACCTAGTTGTCTTGCGTGTTGAAGTGATGGTCACCTAAACTAGTAGACCGAGTGCGATGGTCAATTAGAAGTGGACCAAGGACTAGTCCAAGGTCGATCACTCATATTTAATCAACTATGGACCACTCACATCAAGTAGTCCATGCCACATGGACTACTTACATCAAGTCGACCAAGTATCGCTTACCTCAAGTCCTCCAAGGACTACTCATATTTAGGTCAACCCAAGTTGGGCACTCGACCAAGTTTTGATGGGCAGTTGACCAACTTTTGATGGGCCACATTTAAGCCAACCAAGGTCCAAATTTGAGCGGTCAGCTAAGTGGGCAATTGTCAGATCAGGTGGGGTTTTCCCGTAAAGGTATTAGCATAGCTCTAATACCGTAACGGGAAACTTTAGCACAAACAAACCGTTTTAAGTGTAAAACTGACGCAAAAAGGACCCAAGGAATCACCTTCCCTCAGTGTGCAATTATGAAGGGAACAACCTCCTTCCAAGAAGACCAAGCACTATGTGGTATGCAAACCATGTTATTATGCCCTTTTCTCCTCAACCACAGATAACCTTGTACATGGAAAGCCACTCATGTGGCTGCCCGGCATCTATGTCAGTAGTAGACCGGCACTTCTCTTATGAGGGCATCCATGTGTGTGCACATTTAGAACATAGTTGCATGAAACAGCATTTTGGCCGTTCTGAAATGCTACGGAAAAATGAAAGAAACGAAAACGACGGAAGCGCATTTTGAGAACTCCATTTTTTGAGGAAAAATTTTGCATGTCCATTCGATTATTTTGCAATACATGCTTCCTAATGTGTGTTAGAGAGTGAGAGCAACCTCGAATGTGCCATAGAGGGTGAGACTTTAGCTAAAGGGCAACCTTCTTCAAGTTTCAAGACTAACCCACAAAGCTACAAGTTACAAACTTACATCCTTGGAGCAAGTGGAACTTGACAATTCCAATTATAGCATGTGTCACATGTGTTCCCTACTTCTAAGTTTTCATTATGGACACACAAACACATGTCATAGATGCCACACATATGTCATAACTATGTACATTTGTGGCATCATGCATGTGCATGCAACGTATTACAGACATATTTGTGTGCAATAAACGTTGTTGTATATTAAACATTTGTGTATCATTATTCATAGTATGAAAAATGTGCATGGCACATGCAAAACCTTTGCATTTACAAATTACAATTGTGCTTGGCATTGGGCAATTATGTGTGTGCATTGTTGAAACTTGAACGTATATGTATTATGCATTATGCATGTCAAATCTCAATGATATCATTTGATGTCGATAGTTGTATGTGCATTTGCCATTGTGCAATATGTACGTACATGTGCATCTATGTGCATACGTCCATGCACAAAGAATTAACATCCCAACCATGAGTGGTAGAAACACTATGGTTATGGCCATCCATGTATGGCTCCTTTTGCATTGTGAGTTTTATTTCAGGTATGTTTTCAATTTATCATTGTTGTCTTAGGTCCACTATTCATTTAGCATTGACATCAAAGTTTCAAACATTGTGCCATCATTCATGCATATTGATTGATTGATTATTTCTTTGTATAAAAGATGCATCTTTTGGTGTGTTTGAACATAATTGGAGTGTCTATTCCCTTATTCACACGAAACTTAGGAATAACTGAGTTTGCAGTAGTTCGAGAGATTAGTCTTTCGCAAAGCCAATTTGAAGCTTGCTCATGAGTTGAAATAAAACAAATGGTCCTAAAAAGGTATTAAAAATTTCAAATTTCAATGTATTTCTTATCTATGTACAATGCACATTGTACAACATATACCATAATCCATTACTCATTTTTTCTACTTTCTTGTTTTGCTGACATGCCATGCAAATATCACATACTATATTCAAGAGTGCCATGGAGAAAGAGGATGTTACCAATATCAAAGACCAACAAGAAGATATATATCGTATGCTTCATTTAAAGCTAGAGGGCATTGATAGGAAGGTGACACCTTCTCGAGCACAACGGTTGGAACTTCAACCTATACCTTACATTGATGTTTCATCCACTACTGAAGTGGAGTATACTCTAAAAGGCATAAAATAAGCTCCCTACATCGAGGAGATCCACTTGAGACATATGATGATGCAAGTACATTACTAGAGAGCCTCGATTCGATTCCATTGTAGAGCAAGAATATGACGATGATGGAATTCCATCATCTTCTTTGTCATCTTCATCAGAGAGGATAGATTTTGATGATTAATTCTTAGTTGATAATTTACAGACTATGATTGTTGCCATACGTCACGTGTGGCATGTCTATTGTGACTATTTTGAGTTCTAACTCCTGAGATCTCATATTTTGATTGATATTTTGTTCTGATTTCTAAGTTGATGATAGATGTGTTGATGACAAATGTATACTTTATTCATGTCACATGAATCATGAGATGCAAAATTTATCCAAATCTAGTGTGTATTGAATTTGCAATCTTCCATATTCATTATTCAATGTTTGGTGGAAATTCAATTTTCTGATAAAACTAGAACATTAAATTGTGATATTTGAATTTAGACCTTGAAGTTTGAACAATGTTTGATGTGGATATTTACTATTGATAAATTACAGTATTAGGTGATTAAAGTGGGTACGTACATCTGTTATATACAAAGCATGTACGGTATACAAAATAAAAAAGAACTACTCTATTTTGCACCAATCATGTAGGGTAAAGAACCAATACAATGGCCAAAGCTGCAAGCTTCAAACCTGTGCATTGCACACGCCCAGCCAGGCCTTCACCTGCTGCATCCCCAAGGATCAAGCGTGTGTATTTTATTCCACGAGATCCACCTCGAAATCCATGAGACTTTTGCACATCAGAGACTGAAATATGCATTGATTTGTGGAGGAGCACGACCAGACCTAATGAGAAATACGACCCATCACGCAGGTCTAGCGGAAAACATGCAGGTGATGGCACTTGCGCTTGTGTACAGGCATTGGACCAAAAGTTATACCTACGATTGAAAGAGACAGGAAGGAAAGCACTGTTAGCAGGACTAGTTGACGCCATGTGAAGGCCAAGAAACCCATGTTCCGCCCTCTGTGATCAGGAAGCATGCGCAGTTCTATCGTGCGAGATCAACGAATGCAGCACGTAACCCACACTGCCACACGCAGTAAGAAAGTAGAGCAGCTCGTTTGTGAGATCACTCCTCGGAGTTGCTTTCAGTCCGACAGGCAGCTGGAGTTCAGCAAACTCGTTTCAAATGTGTTACACCTTAAAGTGTGAAGTTATTAAACTGGTCAATGAAGCATGAAAATTTGGCGGTCCTCTCTATGTGGGATAAAGGGATTAATGTATGCCATCATCGGTGTTCATGGTTAGTGCTCTTTTTTATATTCAAACTTCTATGTTACATAACTCAAACAAACAAGATGGGTCAAACAAGCTTGATTGAGTGACATCCCAACATAGTCATTATCAGTTTGGAGAGAGAGAGCTTGTGGTTAATCCACTGTGTTTGCTTGTGTTTAGGTTGTGGGCTCAGTTCGCAAAGATGGATGTCCAATGGGTTGAAGCTAGAGAAGATATTGGGTTGAATCCAGAGAAGCTATTGATGATTTTCTTTCATATGTATGGCACATTGACATGTACAAGCTAAGTCATGGTTTCTTCCTTTAGAAGGACCACATCTCTTATTTACGCAAAAACACTATCTATGTATTGACGTCTGAAGTCATACATTTCTCTCCAACATCCATTGATAATTTTCTTCTTCTTTATATTAATGAATTTATCCCTAATGAAGAAGTTGAAAGGGAGAGCAATGATACTACCATGTGGCGGCCTTCCTTTTACGTGACCTATTCAACCTCCATAGTAGCACACAAAAGCACAAAATGTAGAGTAACAAGAAACTTAGATCACACAACATGCACGCTTCACAATGAGATCACATAATAGTCGAAGGCCTAGTTTCTGTTGTTTGAATTAACCATAAAACAATTGAACAGTGAAGGGGCATCGTGCCCTTGGGATCCCCCATATCTCACAAAGCAGGGATAGGATTGTCCAAAGGCGCAACAGTGGTGACAACCACGATTCGACAGGAAAACTATTGAAGATAAATGTACAAGCTCATTTTCATATGAGCCATGCTTGGATAAATTTACCAAATATAAAGATAAAGAAAAAGTAGAGAAAAAAAAAGGAAAAAATAATAAAAGAAAAAGTCTAGTCAAAATTCATGATGAGTAAGAGATACAATATCTTGCCTTGTAGTTAGTAGCATATAGTGGAGAAAGTGGTGAGTTAAGAAGAAGGCACAAACTTCTTCACATGCTCATTGGTTATAAAAGTGAAGTGGGAGCACATTCAAAACAAGGAGATAAAAAGGCAAGAGCTCCCAGTAGTCGGATTTAGTCATTTTGCCATTTTGCCTTCCCTTAGACTCCTTCTAGCCGCACGTCAGTTTGTACACAGCTTTGTTGTGGAGCTCATATCTCAGTGTATATCTAATCATTTCTTGCGTTTAAACATTCATTGGAAATCTTAGCTTGTGCACTTTCTAGATACCAAGTATGTCTTTGAAAGCCTATATAGTTTCTGAGATATTAGTGAAAGAGTGAAGTCCAGTTTTTCAGTATACTTGTGTAGACAAGTAGTCTATTTTGGTGGGTTAAGTTTCTAAACCAAAACATATCCAAACTGCTTGCTTTTTGTCTTCTTGGAAGCTCTTGGCACCTACTTTCATTATCCCAAATATATCACTCAGAAGTTTTATATTCTGTGAGATATCTGTCAGAGACTAAAGTCTAGTTTTATAGTGTACTTATGTGTGCAGTGGTCTATTTGGGGCAGTTGAGTTTCCTGACCCAAACTCATTGAAATTACTTGTGTTTTAGCTTGTTGGAAAGCTATTTATGTCTACTTTCTCTATACCAAATATCTTTGTCAAAGGATATATATTCAGAGAGTTATCAGTCCAAGAGTGAAGCTCAGTTATTTAGCATACCTATGTGGACAGGTAATTCGTCTTTGTCAGTTGTGTTTCTTAATCAAAACCTGTCCCAATTAAGTTATTTATAGCTTGTTAGAAAGCTCTCTTTGTCTAATTTGATTGACTAAAGGCTCCCTTTGATGGCCCCCACACATCTGTGTGTACCAATTCAAGCTTCTCTGAGTACATGAAACCATGCTTGGAGTAAGAATTCTTATGAGCCTTACCTAATTGACATGCCTCACATCTGTATGTCATATGTTGACCTGCAACATTAGGCAATCCAAGCACTGAACCATTATTAATCAAGTTTTTTATTGAGAGAAGCAAGCTATCTAAGGTGTAGCTGTTTGTCCAAGTGCTGGACATACAAGGTTTCACTACACATTTCCGTTGCGCATAGGAGAACTCATTCTCCACAGTTGGTATCAGAGCAAACTTGGTGCTGAAGCTTCATCAACAGAGTTGGAGATAAAGAAAAGCAAAAGAGGATCTATAAACCAAGGAGGAGCTTCACAAACGCAAGAGCAAAGGACTATAACTATTCGAGGTAACTCTCAAAGTCTTTGATACTCTTCAATGGCTGACTTGGGTCAACAAGTAGAGAAGTTGGATAAGGATAACTATCCCATGTGGAGGTTTAGAATGACCAACTACCTAATGCGCAAAGGCTTATGGGGTATTGTGAGTGGTGATGATGCTCAACCTCAAATCAATCAAGTTATGGCCACCGAAGTCCAAAGGAGGCAAGCAAAAGAATGGGAAGAGAGGAATAGGAGAGTCATGTTCCTCATTTTGCAAGTCATTACTAATGCCATGGTAGGGCATATTCAACATCTAGAGAAAGCTAAGGATGCTTGGGAAGCTCTTGAAATGATGTATTCAACAAATACCAAAGCTAGGAAACTTCAACTCAAGAATGAGTTGAACACAATCAAGAAAAGTTCGAGTCAATCCATAGCTGAATATACTTTGAAGATTAAGCAGCTAAGTGATGCTTTAGCTTCTATTGGCACAACAGCTGAAGACGAAGATCTTGTGTGGTATACTCTCAATGGATTGAGAGAAGATGAAAGATGGAAGCCTTTTATAACTTCCATTAACTTGAAAGATACATATCCAGGTTTTGAACAACTAATCCCTCATCTTGTCATAGAAGAGCTTAGCTTCGGTGGTCCCAAAGGAAAGGACAGCCACAACCAAATGTTATATGCACATCGAGGTAAAGGAAGAAAATCAAGAGGAGGCTCAAGAGGAAAAGGAAGAGGTCACAACCACTCCAACTACAATCAAAACAAATCGGAAGACATAGAACACTATGCTAGTGATTGTTGGCTGAAGAATGGAAGACCAAATGGAGGCAATCAAAGGAACCAAAGCAATTATGCAAGCACCTCAAGTGAAGGAAGCAAGGACACATTACTTGCAATGAGACATGAGTATAGAAGCTCTTGTGAAGATGACAAAAAATGGTACATTGATTCAAGTTGTAGTAACCATATGTCATGCCAAGGAAGTTTGTTCACTAATCTATAGGTACCAAGTGGAAAAGGATGTGTTGAAACATGTGATGATACTCAACACATGATTGAGCATATTGGAGATTAAGGCTTGGAGATACAAGTAGAGCAAAGGTACTATCTAATGTTCTTCATGTTCTTACAATTTCAAAGAACTTGATTTCAGTAGGACAAATGGTAGAGAAGGTATCATGTCATATTCAATGAGAATGTGTGCTTCATAAAGAATCCAAAGGAAGGCTTCAAGGTCATTGCTCGAGGTAGAAGAGAAGGAAGGATGTTCACTTTGGATGTCCAACATCCACATGGAAAGGTCATGTACATTCAATGTGTGAACAAGAAGATTTCAGAGCTGGACTTATGGCACAAAAGAGTAGGACACATCAACATTCCAAAGCTGAAGAACATGAGCAAACATGAAGTGGTAAGAGGTCTTCCAAAATTTAATAGCATTGGACTACATTAGTTATGTGAAGCTTGTCAACTAGGAAAGCAAACAAAGCAGCCATTCAAGAGGAACAATTATGTGGCTCCAAATGTCTTGGACTTGATACATACGTATGTATGGGGACCAACCCAAGAGGCATCAATGGCTGGTAATAGATTTTTTGTCACCTTTCATTGATGATCACTCAAGAAAGGTATGGCTGTTATGTATGAAACAAAAATCAGAGGTGTTTTCTATATTCAAAAGATTCAAAGTTGAAGTTGAGAAAGAAACAGGAAGGTCTATCAAAACCTTAAGGTTTGATGGTGGAGGATAATACTTCTCCAAAGAATTCTCAGATTTTCTGCAAGAGAATGGGATCAAAAGGCAATTCACTTGTAGGTATACACCACAACAAAATGGAGTAGGTGAGAGGAAAAATAGGCAAATTGCTAAAATTGATGCATGCTCAACAAGATGAAGGTACTATTGTACTATTGGGTTGAAGCTACCACAACCGCCATTTACTTGATGAATAGGTCCACAACATTGGGAATACATCACTTGACTCCATAAGAGGTATATTTCGGTAAGAAACCTGATCTTACACACATCAAAGTGTTTGGATGTGTTTGCTTTGGTCACATTCCAGAAGAAGTTAGAACAAAGATGGAACCAAGATCAGAAAAATGCATTTTCATCGGCTACTTGACGGAGCAAAAAGGATACAAGTGTTACAATCCTAGAACAAAGGAATTAAGAGTCTCACGAGATGTGGTCTTTGATGAACTAAGACCATGGTATGAAGATAAAGGAAAGGAAAAGATTGTTGAAGAAGATTGTGATGATTATGTAAGAACAAATCAAAGAGAAGTTCAACAATCAAACACAAAGCTTTCAGGTCCAGAGGCATCTACATCAAATGAAGAATGTTCAGCATGGAGGGGGAGTCATTCTTTGTCTCCAAATTTAGCTCATAGTAGAGTCAAAGAAGCAAGTGCTACTACAAACAGTGAGGTAGATGCAAGTGAAGAAGAATATTAAGAGGTAATCACTCCGATGGTAAAGCTAAATAGGTTAAAGAAGCAACTTTCTAAAGGCAATGAAAGAAGATCTTGAAGGACAAGGTATCCAACTCAAAGGTTGAGTCATGATAGTTTTATGGTGACACATTTTGCATACATGATGCAGGTTATCAAAGGCAAAGAGCCTGAGACATATGAAGAAGCTTGCACATAAAAGGAATGGAAGCAAGCTATGAAAGAAGAGATCAAAGCTCTCAAAGATAATCACACATGGGAGCTAGTGCCAAAGAAAGAAGGTATGAAGATTGTTCCAAACAAATGGGTGTTTAAAGTAAAGAGGAATGCTTATGGTTCACTAGCTAGATATAAAGCTAGATTAGTTGCCAAAGGATTTAAACAAACACAAGGCATAAATTATGATGAAGTTTTCAACCCTATTGCAAAGATGGGAACTATCACAACATTAATCGCAATTGGTGCACCGTCGCGATGGTCTGAGTGCGATGGTCTGAGCGCGATGGTCTGAGCGCGATCGCGATGGTCTGGGACCGTCGCGATGGCGTGAGGGTGCACCGTCGCGATGGCGTGAATTTGGACAATCGCGATGGCGTGAGAGTGCACAATCGCGATGGTCTGAAATTTTGAAGTGTCGCGATGGTCTGAAGTGCACCGTCGCGATGGTCTGAAGTGCACCGTCGCGATGGTCTAGATTGCCATGTGGCACCGTCGGCGCGATGGCGTGAGCCAATCGTGATGGCGTGACACAATTGCAATGGTCAGAGACCGTCGCGATGGTCCGGCCAAGCCGTCGCGATGGCGTGAGCCAATCGCGATGGTGTGACACAATCGCGATGGTCAGAGACCGTCGCGATGGTCCACCAAACTATGAATTTTTGCAATGCAGCTGTGGATTCCTACACACGCAGGGGTCGCCTACACGGTGGTGAACTCGCCTTCCTCAAAATCCGAACTTTGCAGACCATCGCGATGGTCTGACACAGTCGAAAATTTCTGACAGAAACTGAAAATTTTACCTTTTCCAAGCTTTCCTGATGCTCTGGAGCTCTGTACCTGCAAGAAAACTCAAGAAAACAAAAGTACACACAAGCACAAAAGCTCTCTCTCACTCTCTCGCATGCACAAATGAGGGGAAATGAGGAGAATGGGTGGATATGGTGAATTTTCTGATTTTTTTGGAGATGAAGATGATGATGCGATGATGAAGATGGAGTGTGGGGGAAGTGAAAAACACTAAAAACTAAGTAAAAACAACAACAAAAACTGAAATTTTTACCTTCCAACGCCGCTTCTTGCTATACTCTTACCATCACACATTCGTCCTAGACTCGATCCCCGGCAACGGCGTCAAATTTGGTGTTGCTCTAGCACAATGGTGAGAACCACGTTAAGAAGCTCCACCTCCTTAATGTCAATCCGCGGAAGAGATAGGAGTGATATGAAGATCGTGAATGTGAGATGAAGTGAGAGTGAAGGTGAGAAGCATAGAAATGCACACACACATACACACACACTACGAAGAGACAAGCAAGACACAATGGAAGGTGGGAAATTAGCTCTATTACTCAAGAACACTATTACAAGCTCAAAAGAACTCTAAACTCCAACAAGCTAACCTCAAAAATGAGCTCTCTAGCTCTTTTTATAGTTTCTAGACTAGTTCTGACCGGTTTCACATCTAGTGACCGGCATAGTTAAAAATTAGGTCCTAGATGCTATTTGGAAGGGTAAACAGTATCTAAAAATAATGAAAATTGGTACGCGCATTCTACCTAAGCTCCTCAAGCTCGAGGACTCCTCGGCTTGCACAAAATGGAGCTATGGATTACAAAATGGGGTTTTCTATGTTACATATGTTACAATAGTGATAAAAATCACTGTTGGAGGTTTTTTTGGAAAGTATTTGAAAACATAATTATTTGAAAAACGATTCGACTAGCTCCCTGCTTTGTCGTTACATGCTTCCGTGTCGTCTGTGCCTCTAGCTGCTTCCAACAATGAGTCAACCGGTTGGATTTGAAGATGAAAACCATCCAGAATTTGTTTGCAGGTTGAAGAAGGCACTTTATGGCTTGAAACAAGCACCAAGAGCATGGAATTAAAGATTGGTAGAATATCTAACTAAGTGTGGATACAACCCAAGTAGTGCAGATCCTTCATTATACATGAAGAAGGATGAAAATAGAGAGGTATATATTTGCATATATGTCGATGACCTCATCATAACAGGAAATGATGTTACAGGAATTAAGGATATCAAAAGGAAGCTTGCTAAGGAGTTCAAAATTTCATATCTTGGAGAGCTGAAATATTTTTTAGGAATTGAAATTGTTTATGGAAAGAGTGATATCTACTTGATGCAAAGGAAGTACTTGTTGGATGTTCTTTTCAGATTTGGAATGAGTGAATGCAAACCACTCACTCAACCCATGGACACAAATACAAAGATTTGTTCAAATGATGGAGAACCATTGGAAGATGTAACAACATACAGAAGCATTGTAGGATCATTAATCTATGCAAACATTAAAAGGCCTGATTTATCTTATGTTGTTGGTATACTTTCTTAGTTTATGCAAGCCCCGACAAGTGAACACTTAAATTCAGCCAAGAGAGTGTTGTGATACATAAAGCATACAGTTAATCATCCTTTGTTTTACAATTTTGATGAAGAATTGCAAGTCAAGGGCTTTAGCGATGCTGATTGGGCAGGTTCAAAGGAAGATAGGAAATCAACCTTAGGTTATGTGTTCATGATAGGAAGCAAACCTATCACATGGAGCTCAAAGAAACAACCTACTGTCGCACTTTCATCCATGGAGGAGCAGGTTGCAAATATGTTTACAAAGTTCTTGGATGCTTCTAAACTCAAAGGTTTCAAGGATGTGATAAATTTGTAGGACATAGATGAAGATAACTCCCAAATGAGCTTGAGGGAGAGTGTTGAAGATAAATGTACAAGCTCATTTTCATATGAGACATGCTTGGATAAATTTACCAAATATAAAGATAAAGAAAAAGTAGAAAAAAAAGGAAAAAATAATAAAAGAAAAATTCTAGTCAAAATTCTTGATGAGTAAGAGATACAATATCTTGCCTTGTAGTTAGTAGCATGTAGTGGAGAAAGTGGTGAGTTAAGAAAAAGGCACAAACTTCTTCATATGCTCATTGGTTATAAAATTGAAGTGGGAGCACATTCAAAACAAGGAGAGAAAGAGGCAAGAGCTCCTAGTAGTCGGATTTAATCATTTTGTCATTTTGCCTTCCCTTAGACTCCTTCTAGCCGCACATCAGTTTGTACACAGCTCTGTTGTGGAGCTCATATCTTAGTGTATATGTAACCATTTCTTGTGTTTAAACATTCACTGGAAATAGCTTGTGCACTTTTTGCATACCAAATATATCTTTGAAAGCTTATATAATTTGTGAGATATCAGTGAAAGAGTGAAGTCCAGTTTTTCAGTATACTTGTGTAAACAAGTAGTCTATTTTAGTGGGTTAAGTTTCCCAACCAAACCATATCCAAATTCCTTGATTTTTGTCTTGTTGGAAATCTCTTGACATCTACTTTCACTATCCCAAATATCTCACTCAGAAGTTTTATATTCTATGAGATATCTGTCAGAGAGTAAAGTCTAGTTTTATAGTGTACTTATGTGTGTAGGTGGTCTATTTTGGTCAGTTGAATTTCCTGACCAAAACTCATCCAAATTACTTGTTTTTTAGCTTGTTGGAAAGCTATTTGTGTCTAATTTCTCTATACCAAATATATTGCTCAAAGGGTATATATTCAGAGAGTTATCAGTCCGAGAGGGAAGCTCAGTTCTTCAGCATACCTGTGTGGACAGGTAGTTCATCTTTGTCAGTTGTGTTTCTTAATCAAAACTTGTCCAAATTAAGTTATTTATAGCTTGTTAGAAAGCTCTCTTTTTCTACTTTGATTGACTAAAGGCTCAAGTCCATTTGAGTTTTGCATTGAGAGCAGAAAGCTATCTAAGGTGGAATTGTTTGTCCAAGTGTTGGAAATACAAGGTTTCACTACACATTTCCATTACACATTGGAGAACTAATTCTCCACAAAAACCAATTATTAGAGGGACTTATAGAGAAGGTTAATGATCTTTTAATCGCTCTCATGGGCAGTCCATTTGCTTTTGATCTTGTTATTATCCAAGAATACAATCCTATGTTGTTTGAAGAGAGGGGACTTCTTAAAATTACATATTCTTCTTGTTGGAGTTTGAGGTATGTGGAAGCACGCAAATAGCACAAGGAAGAAGAAGAAGCTTGGAGCACAAACACACAATACTGAATGTATTACCAAGAGAATGTACAAATATAAGTGACTCGTTAGGGTTATAGGTGTATAAATAAGCCAGGGGAAAAAACCTCCTAAAGATGGAAAAAAATGCCCCTACGGTCCTAGTGTGTTCACACACATCACTACCAAAATATATCAACAAATCCCCCTTGGGAGTGATGCACTGAACAAGGATCTTGCACTCATGTATAAGGAAGTTCCAAGCTATGCAGAATCAATCCACAAAAGGAAGTAAGCCCAAAGCTTTGTGGAAAGCTTCAAAGTTCTCCCTAGGCAGAGCCTTTGTGAATAGGTGTGCAATGTTCTCCTAAGTGGCCACATATGCCAAACTGATCTCTCCAATAGACAACCTCTCCCTGACATAATGATAGTGCACTTCATTGTGCTTAGTGGGAGCACGGAACACAAGGTTCCTTGCAACTGCCAATGCACTTTGAGTGTCAGTGAAGATGGTGGTGGCAGAAGATTGACCAACACCCAAATCAGCCATAAAGCCTCTGAGCTACACACACTCAATAGCCACTCTGAAAGCTACCCTATACTCAACCTCACAAATAGAAGTGGCCATAGTAGGCTGCTCCTTGCTCAAACAAGATATGCATGAACTACCAAGCATGAAGCAAAAACCACTAGTGGACACATTGTTGAAAATAAAGAAGTAAGCTCGTATAATGGATTTTCTTCAAGTAGAAGGAAAATACAAAAATGAAAAATAGAAGCATTTACTTCAGCAAGTAGTGGAGGCCAAAAGAGAATCATTCAAAAGAGAATCAAATCCAAAAACTGAACTGTAAGAGGAGTGGTTGTCCAAAGTAGTGGAGAAATGATGGAGAAGAGCTCTCAAACTCATTATGAGAGTTTTTGGTCACTTGGCTATAAAAGAGGCAAGGGAGGACACTCAAGAATAGAGGAAGAAGGCATGGAAGCCCCCTTGTAGCTAATTCATTTGTTTTGAGTCATTTCGTTTAGTTCACTCTCATAGAGTATGTCCAGCCGCACACCCATTTTTGGGTAGTCTACTTGTGAGAGTCATATATCTCAATATATGTATCCAATTTTAGTGTTTAAACATTCGTTGGAAAGCTTATCTTCATTAATTCCTCTATCTAGAATAGTTTTATCAAATTCTTTATGCTCTGTGAGTCATTCAGGTTTTAGTGAAGTCCAGTTTTTAGCCTAACTAAGTGGACATGTAGCCTATTTTGAATCAAAGAGTTTCCAACTCAAATCTACTCCAAATTTAGTGTTTGATAGCTCATTTGAAAGCTATAGGTGTCTAGTTTGAATGACCAAAGTTTCAAGTTCATTGCATTTTTCAGTTGGTACCAGTTTGCATTTGAAGGTTCAGCTGTTGGCAAGAGTCTTGATCCTGAGAAGGTCTTCTACAATTTCCACTGCGAATAGGAGAGGAATTCTCCAACAATTGGTATCAGAGCATTGGATCTTGAAGAGGCAAATCATTGGAACTGAACTGAAGCAAAGGAGAAGCTACAAATCAAGGGGGAGCTTCGTGAACTCAAGAAAGAGTGCCACAACATACTTGAGGTAAACTCTAATCTTGGAAGTTTTCAATGGCTGATTTAGGACAACAAGTTGAGAAGTTAGACAAAGACAATTTTCAGTCTTGGAGGTATAGAATGATAAATTACCTTAAAGGTAAAGGTTTATGGAGTCTAGTTAGTGGAGACGATCCACAACCGATGGACCTTGAAGATCCTAACATTACTCCGACACAAAGGAGACAATTTGCTGATTGGGAAGAGAGGAATCAAAGGGTGATGTTCCTCATCTCACAAGTTATTTCTAACACTATGATTGGTCATGTGCAAAGCTTAGAAACAGCCAAAGAAGTTTGGGAAGCATTGGAGAAGGTGTATGCTACCTCAACAAAGTCTCGGAGGATGCAACTCAAGAACGAGCTCAACAACATGAAGAAAAGCTCAAACCAAAGCATTAGTGAGTATACATTGAGGATCAAGGAGCTTTGAGATCAGCTAGCATCCGTTGGATGCAAGATAGAAGAGGAAGACATCGTATAAACAGCCCTCAATGGCTTGAGGGTTGTTTAGACCTCAAGCCAACATTCTTTATAGAGATCCTCTACCAACATTCGACCAGATTATACCAAATCTTGTGGCCGAAGAGGTAGCTCAACAAGGAGAAGGCAACAAAGGTAAGGACATCCATAGTCAAATGTTATATGCAGGAAGAGGTAGAGGAAGGAACTCAAGAGGAGGCTCGAGAGGAAGAGGAAAAAGCTACAACAACACAAATTTCAGCCAACACAACTCGGAGGACAACAAGGACAACTCAAATGACAACACACATGGAAGAGGTCGAGGAAGAAATAGAGGAAGAGGTCGAGGTTCATACAATCCTCATAAAGGTATAACATGTTATCATTGTGGTAAACTAGGACATTATGCAAATGATTGTTGGCAAAAGAATGGAAGGTTGAATGGAGGCAACCAAAGGAGCCAAAATAATTATGTGAGTACATCACGTGAAGAAGACAAGCAAACCATGTTTGCCATGAAGCATGATTACAACAACTCGAGAAGTGATGACCAAAAATGGTTCATAGATTCAGGTTGCAGCAACCATATGACATGCCAAGGAGATTTATTCACAAAGCTACAAGCTCCAAGTGGAAAAGGATGTGTGGAGACCGGTGATGAAACTCAACACGCAATTGAGCATGTTGGAGATATCAAGCTTGGAGATAGAAAGTTATTGGCTGATGTTCTTCATGTTCCTACTATTGCAAAGAATTTGATTTCAATAGGACAAATGGTAGAGAAAGGATATCATGTTATCTTCAATGAAAAATGTTGCTTTATAAAGAATCCAAAAGAAGGATTCAAGGTCATTGCTCAAGGAAGGAAAGAAGGTAGGATGTTCACCTTGGACATTCAACAACCACATGGAAAGGTGATGTATATTCAGTTTGGAAACAAGAGGATTGCTGAAATCGATTTGTGGCACAGAAGGTTTGGACATATCAACATTCCCAAGCTCAAGGACATGAGCAACCATGAAGTGGTAAGAGGTCTTCCAAGATTCAATGATGCTGGACTACATGAGTTTTGTGAAGCATGCCAACTAGGAAAGCAAACTCGACAACCATTCAAGAAGAGCAACTATGTGGCAAGGAATATCCTCGACTTGATACACACGGATGTATGGAGACCATCACAACAACCATCAGTGGCTGGTAATAGATATTTTGTCACTTTTATTGATGATAATTCAAGAAAAGTATGGATGTTTTGCATAAAACAAAAATCAGATGTGTTCTCCATTTTCAAGAGATTTAAAGCACAGGTAGAAAAGGAAACAGGATGCTACATAAAGACCTTGAGGTCCGATGGAGGAGGAGAATATTTCTCCAAAGAATTTTCAGATTTTCTTTATGAAAATGGCATCAAGAGACAATTTACGTGTAGGTACACGCCTCAACAAAATGGAATAGCTGAAAGGAAAAATCGACATATCACAAAAGTTGCAAGATGCATGCTCAACGAGATGAAGATGCCACTAAACTATTGGGCTGAAGCAACTAGTACGGCCGTTATTTGATGAACAAGTGCACAACGGCTGGAGTGCATAATCTAACTCTCGAGGAGGTTTATTCCGGTAAGAAACATGACCTTACACATCTCAAAGTTTTTTGATGTGTGTGTTATGTTCACATCCCTCAAGAACTAAGGACAAAAATGGAGGCAAAGTCCGAAAAATGTATTTTTATTGGATATTCATCGGAGCAAAAGGGATATAGGTGCTACAATCCGGTGACAAAGGAGCTACGACTCTCACGAGATGTGCTATTTGATGAGCTAAGACCATGGTTTGGAGACAAAGGGAAAGAGAAGATTCTTGAAGAAGATTACGAAGATGATGGAGGTGCTATCCAAGAAGAATTTCAGCAAACAAGCACTCAAATGTCAAGTCCAGAAGCTTCTACATCACTTGGAGAAAGCTCAACATGGAAGGGGAGCCTAAGGAGTCATTCCTCATCACCAACATCAGCTTATGAAAGATCTAAAGCTGAAAGTGCTGCCCAAAATAGTGATTCAAATGCAAGTGAAGAAGAGTATGAAGAGGTGATCACACCAAAGGTAAAGTTGAACCGGTTGAAGAAGCAATGTTCAAAAGGAAATGAAAGGAGGTCTTCAAGAGCAAGGTATCCAATTGAAAGGCTGAGCTATGATAGTTTTATTGCAAATAATTTTGCATATATGACACAGGTGGTCAAAGACAAAGAACCGGATGCATATGAAGAAGCATGTACACAAAAAGAATGGCAAGAAGCTATGCAAGAAGAGATAAAAGCTCTCAAGGACAATCACACATGGGAGCTAGTTCCAATGGCTGAAGGTATGAAGATTGTTCCAAAAATGAAGCAAAAACCACTAGTGGACACATTGTTAAAAATAAAGAAGTAAGCTCGTATATATTTTTGCAAAATGGATTTTCTTCAAGTAGAAGGAAAATACAAAAATGAAAAATAGAAGCATTTACTTCAGCAAGTAGTGGAGGCCAAAAGAGAATCATTCAAAAGAGAATCATTCAAAAGAGAATCATTCAAAAGAGAATCAAATCCGAAAACTGAACTGTAAGAGGAGTGGTTGTCCAAAGTAGTGGAGAAATGATGGAGAAGAGCTCTCAAACTCATTATGAGAGTTTTTGGTCACTTGGCTATAAAAGAGGCAAGGGAGGACACTCAAGAATAGAGGAAGAAGGCATGGAAGCCCCTTTGTAGCTACTTCATTTGTTTTGAGTCATTTCGTTTAGTTCACTCTCATAGAGTATGTCCAGCCCCACACCCATTTTTGGGTAGTCTACTTGTGAGAGTCATATATCTCAATACATGTATCCAATTTTAGTGTTTAAACATTCGTTGGAAAGCTTATCTTCAGTAACTTTTCTATCTAGAATAGTTTTATCAAATTTTTTATGCCGTGCTAGTTATTCAGGTTTTAGTGAAGTCCAGTTTTTAGCCTAACTGAGTGGACATGTAGCCTATTTTGAATCAAAGAGTTTCCAACTCACATCTACTCCAAATTTAGTGTTTGATAGCTCATTTGAAAGCTCTAGGTGTCTAGTTTGAGTGACCAAGGTTTCAAGTTCATTGCATTTTTCAATTGGTACCAGTTTGCATTTGAAGGTTCAGCTTTTGGCAAGATTCTTGATCCTGAGAAGGTCTTCTACACTTTCCGCTGTGAATAGGAGAGGAATTCTCCAACAATTGGTATCAGAGCATTGGATCTTGAAGAGGCAAAGCATTGGAACTGAACTGAAGCAAAGGAGAAGCTACAAATCAAGGGGGAGCTTCGTGAACTCAAGAAAGAGTGCCACAACATACTTGAGGTAAACTCTAATCTTGGAAGTTTTCAATGGCTGATTTAGGACAACAAGTTGAGAAGTTAGACAAAGACAATTTTCAGTATTGGAGGTTTAGAATGATAAATTACCTTAAAGGTAAAGGTTTATGGAGTCTAGTTAGTGGAGACGATCCACAACCGATGGACCTTGAAGATCCCAACATTACTCCAGCACAAAGGAGACAATTTGCTGATTGGGAAGAGAGGAATCGAAGGGTGATGTTCCTCATCTCACAAGTTATTTCTAACACTATGATTGGTCATGTGCAAAGCTTAGAAATAGCCAAAGAAGTTTGGGAAGCATTGGAGAAGGTGTATGCTACCTCAACAAGGTCTCGGAGGATGCAACTCAAGAACGAGCTCAACAACATGAAGAAAAGCTCAAACCAAAGCATTAGTGAGTATACATTGAGGATCAAAGAGCTTCGAGATCAGCTAGCATCCGTTGGATGCAAGATAGAAGAGGAAGACATCGTATAAACAACCCTCAATGGCTTGAGGGCTGTTTAGACCTCAAGCCAACATTCTTTATAGAGATCCTCTACCAACATTCGACGAGATTATACCAAATCTTGTGGCCGAAGAGGTAGCTCAACAAGGAGAAGGCAACAAAGGTAAGGACATCCATAGTCAAATGTTATATGCAGGAAGAGGTAGAGGAAGGAACTCAAGAGAAGGCTCGAGAGGAAGAGGAAAAAGCTACAACAACACAAATTTCAGCCAACGCAACTCGGAGGACAACAAGGACAACTCAAATGACAACACACATGAAAGAGGTCGAGGAAGAAATAGAGGAAGAGGTCGAGGTTCATACAATCCTCATAAACGTATAACATGTTATCATTGTGGTAAACTAGGACATTATGCAAATGATTGTTGGCAAAAGAATGGAAGGTTGAATGGAGGCAACCAAAGGAGCCAAAATAATTATGTGAGTACATCAAGTGAAGGAGTCAAGCAAACCATGTTTGCCATGAAGCATGATTACAACAACTCGAGAAGTGATGACCAAAAATGGTTCATAGATTCAGGTTGCAGCAACCATATGACATGCCAAGGAGATTTATTCACAAAGCTACAAGCTCCAAGTGGAAAAGGATGTGTGGAGACCGGTGATGAAACTCAACACGCAATTGAGCATGTTGGAGATATCAAGCTTGGAGATAGAAAGTTATTGGCTGATGTTCTTCATGTTCCTACTATTGCAAAGAATTTGATTTCAATAGGACAAATGGTAGAGAAAGGATATCATGTTATCTTCAATGAAAAAGGTTGCTTTATAAAGAATCCAAAAGAAGGATTCAAGGTCATTGCTCAAGGAAGGAAAGAAGGTAGGATGTTCACCTTGGACATTCAACAACCACATGGAAAGGTGATGTATATTCAGTTTGGAAACAAGAGGATTGTTGAAATCGATTTGTGGCAAAAGGTTTGGACATATCAACATTCCCAAGCTCAAGGACATGAGCAACCATGAAGTGGTAAGAGGTCTTCCAAGATTCAATGATGCTGGACTACATGAGTTTTGTGAAGCATGCCAACTAGGAAAGCAAACTCGACAACCATTCAAGAAGAGCAACTATGTGGCAAGGAATGTCCTCGACTTGATACACACGGATGTATGGGGACCATCACAACAACCATCAGTGGCTCGTAATAGATATTTTGTCACTTTTATCGATGATCATTCAAGAAAAGTATGGATGTTTTGCATAAAACAAAAATCAGATGTGTTCTCCATGTTCAAGAGATTTAAAGCACAGGTAGAAAAGGAAACAAGATGCTACATAAAGACCTTGAGGTCCGATGGAGGAGTAGAATATTTCTCCAAAGAATTTTCAGATTTTCTTTATGAAAATGGCATCAAGAGACAATTTACATGTAGGTACACGCCTCAACAAAATGGAATAGCTGAAAGGAAAAATCGACATATCACAGAAGTTGCAAGATGCATGCTCAACTAGATGAAGATGCCACTAAACTATTGGGCTGAAGCAACTAGTACGGCCGTTATTTGATGAACAAGTGCACAACGACTGGAGTGCATAATCTAACTCCCGAGGAGGTTTATTCCGGTAAGAAACATGACCTTACACATCTCAAAGTTTTTTGATGTGTGTGTTATGTTCACATCCCTCAAGAACTAAGGACAAAAATGGAGGCAAAGTCCGAAAAATGTATTTTTATTGGATATTCATCGGAGCAAAAGGGATATAGGTGCTACAATCCGGTGACAAAGGAGCTACGACTCTCACGAGATGTGGTATTTGATGAGCTAAGACCATGGTTTGGAGACAAAGGGAAAGAGAAGATTCTTGAAGAAGATTACGAAGATGATGGAGGTGCTATCCAAGAAGAATTTCAGCAAACAAGCACTCAAATGTCAAGTCCAGAAGCTTCTACATCACTTGGAGAAAGCTCAACATGGAAGGGGAGGCTAAGGAGTCATTCCTCATCACCAACATCAGCTTATGAAAGATCTAAAGCTGAAAGTGCTGCCCAAAATAGTGATTCAAATGCAAGTGAAGAAGAGTATGAAGAGGTGATCACACCAAAGGTAAAGTTGAACCGGTTGAAGAAGCAATGTTCAAAAGGAAATGAAAGGAGGTCTTCAAGAGCAAGGTATCCAATTGAAAGGCTGAGCTATGATAGTTTTATTGCAAAGAATTTTGCATATATGACACAGGTGGTCAAAGACAAAGAACCGGATGCATATGAAGAAGCACGTACACAAAAAGAATGGCAAGAAGCTATGCAAGAAGAGATAAAAGCTCTCAAGGACAATCACACATGGGAGCTAGTTCCAAAGGCTGAAGGTATAAAGATTGTTCCAAAAATGAAGCAAAAACCACTAGTGGACACATTGTTAAAAATAAAGAAGTAAGCTCGTATATATTTTTGCAAAATGGATTTTCTTCAAGTAGAAGGAAAATACAAAAATGAAAAATAGAAGCATTTACTTCAGTAAGTAGTGGAGGCCAAAAGAATCATTCAAAAGAGAATCAAATCCAAAAACTGAACTGTAAGAGGAGTGGTTATCCAAAGTAGTGGAGAAATGATGGAGAAGAGCTCTCAAACTCATTATGAGAGTTTTTGGTCACTTGTCTATAAAAGAGGCAAGGGAGGACACTCAAGAATAGAGGAAGAAGGCATGGACGTCCCCTTGTAGCTACTTCATTTGTTTTGAGTCATTTCGTTTAGTTCACTCTCATAGAGTATGTCCAGCCGCACACCCATTTTTGGGTAGTCTACTTGTGAGAGTCATATATCTCAATATATGTATCCAATTTTAGTGTTTAAACATTCGTTGGAAAGCTTATCTTCAGTATTGCCTTTATCTAGAATAGTTTTATCAAATTCTTTATGCTCTGTGAGTTATTCAGGTTTTAGTGAAGTCCAGGTTTTAGCCTAACTGAGTGGACATGTAGCCTATTTTGAATCAAAGAGTTTCCAACTCAAATCTACTCCAAATTTAGTGTTCGATAGCTCATTTGAAAGCTATAGGTGTCTAGTTTGAGTGACCAAAGTTTCAAGTTCATTGCATTTTTCAGTTGGTACCAGTTTGCATTTGAAGGTTCAGTAGTTGGCAAGAGTCTTGATCCTGAGAAGGTCTTCTACACTTTCCGCTGCGAATAGGAGAGGAATTCTCCAACAATTGGTATCAGAGCATTGGATCTTGAAGAAGCAAATCATTGGAACTGAACTGAAGCAAAGGAGAAGCTACAAATCAAGGGGGAGCTTCGTGAACTCAAGAAAGAGTGCCACAACATACTTGAGGTAAACTCTAATCTTGGAAGTTTTCAATGGCTGATTTAGGACAACAAGTTGAGAAGTTAGACAAAGACAATTTTCAGTCTTGGAGGAATAAAATGATAAATTACCTTAAAGGTAAAGGTTTATGGAGTCTAGTTAGTGGAGACGATCCACAACCGATGGACCTTGAAGATCCCAACATTACTCCGGCACAAAGGAGACAATTTGCTGATTGGGAAGAGAGGAATCGAAGGGTGATGTTCCTCATCTCACAAGTTATTTCTAACACTATGATTGGTCATGTGCAAAGCTTAGAAACAGCCAAAGAAGTTTGGGAAGCATTGGAGAAGGTATATGCTACGTCAACAAGGTCTCGGAGGATGCAACTCAAGAACGAGCTCAACAACATGAAGAAAAGCTCAAACCAAAGCATTAGTGAGTATACATTGAGGATCAAGGAGCTTCGAGATCAGCTAGCATCCGTTGTATGCAAGATAGAAGAGGAAGACATCGTCTAAACAGCCCTCAATGGCTTGAGGGCTGTTTAGAACTCAAGCCAACATTCTTTATAGAGATCCTCTACGAACATTCGACGAGATTATACCAAATCTTGTGGCCGAAGAGGTAGCTCAACAAGGAGAAGGCAACAAAGGTAAGGACATCCATAGTCAAATGTTATATGCAGGAAGAGGTAGAGGAAGGAACTCAAGAGGAGGCTCGAGAGGAAGAGGAAAAAGCTACAACAACACAAATTTCAGCCAACACAACTCGGAGGACAACAAGGACAACACAAATGACAACACACATGGAAGAGGTCGAGGAAGAAATAGAGGAAGAGGTCGAGGTTCATACAATCCTCATAAAGGTATAACATGTTATCATTGTGGTGAACTAGGACATTATGCAAATGATTGTTGGCAAAAGAATGGAAGGTTGAATGGAGGCAACCAAAGGAGCCAAAATAATTATGTGAGTACATCAAGTGAATGAGACAAGCATACCATGTTTGCCATGAAGCATGATTACAACAACTCGAGAAGTGATGACCAAAAATGGTTCATAGATTCAGGTTGCAGCAACCATATGACATGCCAAGGAGATTTATTCACAAAGCTACAAGCTCCAAGTGGAAAAGGATGTGTGGAGACCGGTGATGAAACTCAACACGCAATTGAGCATGTTGGAGATATCAAGCTTGGAGATAGAAAGTTATTGGCTGATGTTCTTCATGTTCCTACTATTGCAAAGAATTTGATTTCAATAGGACAAATGGTAGAGAAAGGATATCATGTTATCTTCAATGAAAAATGTTGCTTTATAAAGAATCCAAAAAAAGGATTCAAGGTCATTGCTCAAGGAAGGAAAGAAGGTAGGATGTTCACCTTGGACACTCAACAACCACATGGAAAGGTGATGTATATTCAGTTTGGAAACAAGAGGATTGCTGAAATCGATTTGTGGCACAAAAGGTTTGGACATATCAACATTCCCAAGCTCAAGGACATGAGCAACCATGAAGTGGTAGGAGGTCTTCCAAGATTCAATGATGCTGGACTACATGAGTTTTGTGAAGCATGCCAACTAGGAAAGCAAACTCGACAACCATTCAAGAAGAGCAACTATGTGGCAAGGAATATCCTCGACTTGATACACACGGATGTATGGGGACCATCACAACAACCATCAATGGCTGGTAATAGATATTTTGTCACTTTTATCGATGATCATTCAAGAAAAGTATGGATGTTTTGCATAAAACAAAAATCAGATGTGTTCTCCATGTTCAAGAGATTTAAAGCACAGGTAGAAAAGGAAACAGGATGCTACATAAAGACCTTGAGGTCCGATGGAGGAGGAGAATATTTCTCCAAAGAATTTTCAGATTTTCTTTATGAAAATGGCATCAAGAGACAATTTACATGTAGGTACACGCATCAACAAAATGGAATAGCTGAAAGGAAAAATCGACATATCACAGAAGTTGCAAGATGCATGCTCAACGAGATGAAGATGCCACTAAACTATTGGGCTGAAGCAACTAGTACGGCCGTTATTTGATGAACAAGTGCGCAACGGCTGGAGTGCATAATCTAACTCCCGAGGAGGTTTATTCCGGTAAGAAACATGACCTTACACATCTCAAAGTTTTTTGATGTGTGTGTTATGTTCACATCCCTCAAGAACTAAGGACAAAAATGGAGGCAAAGTCCGAAAAATGTATTTTTATTGGATATTCATCGGAGCAAAAGGGATATAGGTGCTACAATCCGGTGACAAAGGAGCTACGACTCTCACGAGATGTGGTATTTGATGAGCTAAGACCATGGTTGGAGACAAAGGGAAAGAGAAGATTCTTGAAGAAGATTACGAAGATGATGGAGGTGCTATCCAAGAAGAATTTCAGCAAACAAGCACTCAAATGTCAGGTCCAGAAGCTTCTACATCACTTGGAGAAAGCTCAACATGGAAGGGGAGGCTAAGGAGTCATTCCTCATCACCAACATCAGCTTATGAAAGATCTAAAGCTGAAAGTGCTGCCCAAAATAGTGATTCAAATGCAAGTGAAGAAGAGTATGAAGAGGTGATCACACCAAAGGTAAAGTTGAACCGGTTGAAGAGGCAATGTTCAAAAGCAAATGAAAGGAGGTCGTCAAGAGCAAGGTATCCAATTGAAAGGCTGAGCTAGATAGTTTTATTGCAAAGAATTTTGCATATATGACACAGGTGGTCAAAGACAAAGAACCCGATGCATATGAAGAAGCATGTACACAAAAAGAATGGCAAGAAGCTATGCAAGAAGAGATAAAAGCTCTCAAGGACAATCACACATGGGAGCTAGTTCCAAAGGCTGAAGGTATGAAGATTGTTCCAAAAATGAAGCAAAAACCACTAGTGGACACATTGTTAAAAATAAAGAAGTAAGCTCGTATATATTTTTGCAAAATGGATTTTCTTCAAGTAGAAGGAAAATACAAAAATGAAAAATAGAAGCATTTACTTCAGCAAGTAGTGGAGGCCAAAAGAGAATCATTCAAAAGAGAATCAAATCCAAAAACTGAACTGTAAGAGGAGTGGTTGTCCAAAGTAGTGGAGAAATGATGGAGAAGAGCTCTCAAACTCATTATGAGAGTTTTTGTTCACTTGGCTATAAAAGAGGCAAGCGAGGACACTCAAGAAAAGATGAAGAAGGCATGGAAGCCCCCTTGTAGCTACTTCATTTGTTTTGAGTCATTTCGTTTAGTTCACTCTCATAGAGTATGTCTAGCCGCACACCCATTTTTGGGTAGTCTACTTGTGAGAGTCATATATCTCAATATATGTATCCCATTTTAGTGTTTAAACATTCATTGGAAAGCTTATCTTCAGTATTGCCTCTATCTAGAATAGTTTTATCAAATTCTTTATGCTCTGTGAGTTATTCAGGTTTTAGTGAAGTCCAGGTTTTAGCCTAACTGAGTGGACATGTAGCCTATTTTGAATCAAAGAGTTTCCAACTCAAATCTACTCCAAATTTAGTGTTTGATAGCTCATTTGAAAGCTATAGGTGTCTAGTTTGAGTGACCAAAGTTTCAAGTTCATTGCATTTTTCAGTTCGTACCAGTTTGCATTTGAAGGTTCAGCTGTTGGCAAGAGTCTTGATCCTGAGAAGGTCTTCTACACTTTCCGCTGCGAATAGGAGAGGAATTCTCCAACAATTGGTATCAGAGCATTGGATCTTGAAGAGGCAAATCATTGGAACTGAACTCAAGCAAAGGAGAAGCTACAAATCAAGGGGGAGCTTCGTGAACTCAAGAAAGAGTGCCACAACATACTTGAGGTAAACTCTAATCTTGGAAGTTTTCAATGGCTGATTTAGGACAACAAGTTGAGAAGTTAGACAAAGACAATTTTCAGTCTTGGAGGTATATAATGATAAATTACCTTAAAGGTAAAGGTTTATGGAGTCTAGTTAGTGGAGACGATCCACAACCGATGGACCTTGAAGATCCAAACATTACTCCGGCACAAAGGAGACAATTTGCTGATTGGGAAGAGACGAATCGAAGGGTGATGTTCCTCATCTCACAAGTTATTTCTAACACTATGATTGCTCATGTGCAAATCTTAGAAACAACCAAAGAAGTTTGGGAAGCATTGGAGAAGGTGTATGCTACCTCAACAAGGTCTCGGAGGATGCAACTCAAGAACGAGCTCAACAACATGAAGAAAAGCTCAAACCAAAGCATTAGTGAGTATACATTGAAGATCAAGGAGCTTCAAGATCAGCTAGCATCCATTGGATGCAAGATAGAAGAGGAAGACATCGTTTAAACAGCCCTCAATGGCTTGAGGGCTGTTTAGACCTCAAGCCAACATTCTGTATAGAGATCCTCTACCAACATTCGAGGAGATTATACCAAATCTTGTGGCCGAAGAGGTAGCTCAACAAGGAGAAGGCAACAAAGTTAAGGACATCCATAGTCAAATGTTATATGCAGGAAGAGGTAGAGGAAGGAACTCAAGAGGAGGCTCGAGAGGAAGAGGAAAAAGCTACAACAACACAAATTTCAGCCAACACAACTCGGAGGACAACAAGGACAACTCAAATGACAACACACATGGAAGAGGTCGAGGAAGAAATAGAGGAAGAGGTCGAGGTTTATACAATCCTCATAAAGGTATAACATGTTATCATTGTGGTAAACTAGGACATTATGCAAATGATTGTTGGCAAAAGAATGGAAGGTTGAATGGAGGCAACCAAAGGAGCCAAAATAATTATGTGAGTACATCAAGTGAAGGAGACAAGCAAACCATGTTTGCCATGAAGCATGATTACAACAACTCGAGAAGTGATGACCAAAAATGGTTCATAGATTCAGGTTGCAGCAACCATATGACATGCCAAGGAGATTTATTCACAAAGCTACAAGCTCCAAATGGAAAAGGATGTGTGGAGACCGGTGATGAAACTCAACACGCAATTGAGCATGTTGGAGATATCAAGCTTGGAGATAGAAAGTTATTGGCTGATGTTCTTCATGTTCCTACTATTGCAAAGAATTTGATTTCAATAGGACAAATGGTAGAGAAACGATATCATGTTATCTTCAATGAAAAAGGTTGCTTTATAAAGAATCCAAAAGAAGGATTCAAGGTCATTGCTCAAGGAAGGAAAGAAGGTAGGATGTTCACCTTGGACATTCAACAACCACATGGAAAGGTGATGTATATTCAGTTTGGAAACAAGAGGATTGCTGAAATCGATTTGTGGCACAAAAGGTTTGGACATATCAACATTCCCAAGCTCAAGGACATGAGCAACCATGAAGTGGTAAGAGGTCTTCCAAGATTCAATGATGCTGGACTACATGAGTTTTGTGAAGCATGCCAACTAGGAAAGCAAACTTGACAACCATTCAAGAAGAGCAACTATGTGGCAAGGAATGTCCTCGACTTGATACACACGGATGTATGGGGACCATCACAACAACCATCAGTGGCTGGTAATAGATATTTTGTCACTTTTATCGATGATCATTCAAGAAAAGTATGGATGTTTTGCATAAAACAAAAATCAGATGTGTTCTCCATGTTCAAGAGATTTAAAGCACAGGTAGAAAAGGAAACAGGATGCTACATAAAGACCTTGAGGTCCGATGGAGGAGGAGAATATTTCTCCAAAGAATTTTCAGATTTTCTTTATGAAAATGGCATCAAGGGACAATTTACATGTAGGTACATTCCTCAACAAAATGGAATAGCTGAAAGGAAAAATCAACATATCACAGAAGTTGCAAGATGCATGCTCAACGAGATGAAGATGCCACTAAACTATTGGGCTGAAGCAACTAGTACGGCCGTTTATTTGATGAACAAGTGCACAACGGCTGGAGTGCATAATCGAACTCTCGAGGAGGTTTATTCCGGTAAGAAACCTGACCTTACACATCTCAAAGTTTTTGGATGTGTGTGTTATGTTCACATCCCTCAAGAACTAAGGACAAAAATGGAGGCAAAGTCCGAAAAATGTATTTTTATTGGATATTCATCGGAGCAAAAGGGATATAGGTGCTACAATCCGGTGACGAAGGAGCTACGACTCTCACGAGATGTGGTATTTGATGAGCTAAGACCATGGTTTGGAGACAAAGGGAAAGAGAAGATTCTTAAAGAAGATTACGAAGATGATGGAGGTGCTATCCAAGAAGAATTTCAGCAAACAAGCACTCAAATGTCAGGTCCAGAAGCTTCTACATCACTTGGAGAAAGCTCAACATGGAAGGGGAGGCTAAGGAGTCATTCCTCATCACCAACATCAGCTTATGAAAGATCTAAAGCTGAAAGTGCTGCCCAAAATAGTGATTCAAATGCAAGTGAAGAAGAGTATGAAGAGGTGATCACACCAAAGGTAAAGTTGAACCGGTTGAAGAAGCAATGTTCAAAAGGAAATGAAAGGAGGTCTTCAAGAGCAAGGTATCCAATTGAAAGGCTGAGCTATGATAGTTTTATTGCAAAGAATTTTGCATATATGACACAGGTGGTCAAAGACAAAGAACCGGATGTGTGTACTTGAGCCAAGAAGACTCAAGGACTTGTGCCAATGAGACTTTACCTCAATTGCCACACAAGTGCGTATAGTGGGTACTTAACACACATCTAATTGTCAATCCAATGGAACGACGTACCAAGTGTATGAAGACGTGTGCACACGTGATGGAAAATGAAGTGATCAAGCTAGCATGCATGAGAAAAGACTAAATACCTCTCACACTCACTGAAATGCTGAAAGTGTTTGCTGCAGAGCCTCTTACAGCAGTTTTCGGAAATTCAAGGATTTCTCCCAGGTCCGAACTCTGAATATAGGCAATAGGGTACTCCTTTCGAAGCTCTTGCCGAGACGCATCTATTGGAAGTGGCTTCACTCGATTCTGACCACTCTGCTTCAAGTTATGGCAAAAACAGAGAATGGCGGGAGACACCCACACCGGCGCCACAACTTCTACAAGCTCGCACACACACTACAGCAGCTCAAATTCAAGGGGAAGGGGTAGACAACAGTCCTACACATGCATTTCAAGCATAACACACACATACAAGAGCGAAATGAAGATCAAAATCAGCATGAAAGAGGCAAACTCGAAAATCTGTAGAGCTCCTTCTTCACAATGGCAAAAAGTCCCTACAAAGAGTCACAAAGTGACTTATATACATGTGCCCTAAGTTTGGTCCTTTCACACAAGAGACCGGCACTTTATTCACTAAAAGGCTAATTTCCTACTATTTTACATGGGTAAATCTCTAATCTTTTGTGGAGATGCACCTAGAGGACTCTAGTACATTTACAACGGAAAATATATTACAAGAATGGTTATGATACAAAAATATGATGTCCAAATCGGAAAAATTTTGGGGCCCGTCTTTTTCTCTGCCTTGTGCTTTCTTTTGCTCTGCAACACTCTCCCCCTCTTCGTCTCTGTCGTCCCTTGACAGGCTTTGCTTCTTGTTTGTCTCGATCAGCGCGTGCCTCCTTTGGTCAGTTCTGCCTGATTCTTGATCTTGCATTACGTTTTAGAGGCGCTCGGATTTGTCCTGGTTTCACATATTAGACCTGGTTGCATTACTCAAAGCCGGTTAATTCGGTTTGCCACGCACGCCATTAGTGCACATATGCGGATGTAGCTCGTAAGCCTTGATCTGAATCCTCTGTAACTCAAGGGGTCGAGGCACCCACATATGGAATACTTGTTGGCCCTGGTTCCCTCCTCTCAGCTGCGTGCTTTTCCTTGGTGTGTGTGCCCCTGCGGGGTTCTGTGTAGAGATGGGTGATGCGCCCCTGCGGGGCTTCTTGCAGGGACTTGTCTTGTTATGTTTATTTCTCTTGAGTCATTTTAGACTTTGATTTCCTTCTTCTTCTCTTTTTGCTTGATTGTCCCTCTACACGACCCTCCTCCTGAACTCTGTTGTCCCCGACAGGCTTTTTCTGGCGACGTGAGTATGTCTGTATGACTGTGCGCTCTCGTTGATTTAGCAAATTAGCGTGACAAAGCATGAATTCTTTCCATTGTTGTGATTTGACTCCGTCCTCTGGTGCTTGTCGATGATCCGCAAAGAAGCTTGTTTCATAAGCCACCAGTCTTGCATTCAAATTGGAAGTCATTTTAACAAAAATTTCTGAATCTATTTCAAAGAAGCCGGTAAAAAATGCTTCTTCAAAAGTCTGCATATATGTAGAGGGCAAGAACATGAGACGAGAATAATATGCCATAATAGTTAGTCTGCTCGGGATAGTAGATAAATAAAAAACGAGTGCTTCCGATCCTTGAGTAATTCCAATAAAATTCAAAAATGTATATTTGGCATGTTGGAACACTTTTAGCACTGTGAGTAGCATACTGAATATTTTGTTAGTCATTTTGACGGCTAAGTCCGGGATTGAAGCGTATCTGGTAATCCAAAATTCCATCGTCTTTACCATGTATTCTTCGGTCGGTAGGTAATTATGTGGCGGACTAGGGAGTAAAGGGTAGTTGAGCCACTGATTATTGATATTGCCTTGGCGCTGTCCTTCCCAAAATTGCGTCCACGCTCTTTGACGAGGTAGTGGGCAAAACGAAGGATTTACTTGAAGTTCATAAGGTGATGCCTCCCACGGTACCTATAGTGTTGGATTCTTTTCTAGAAGCTTCCTTCGCCATATTGGATCCGCTTTCTCAAACTCTTCCTGAGTATATGTGAACGTATCATACCTGAAGTTAAGATTTTGGTCCGGATCTTTATTTGTCGTAGACTTTATGTAATGTCGCGTTTGTTCCTTAAGTAGACCGTATGGTACATTGAATGGCTTCAAAATTTGTTCTAATTGTTTATTTTCTATGTGAGCTTCTTTCATGATCCTGATGATCTGATCTTCAAATTCTGCCGTGAGTTGGGACACCAGTAGTGCCCTTTCTGGTCGGCTCAGTTCTGCAATTTCCTGAGTATTAGGTTCAATGTGAACCTCCTGTTCCTCCCTTATCAGTGAATGATATGAGGGGAAAGAGAGAGGACGTACCTCATTCTCCACAGTAGCCTCTGCAGAAGTTGGAACTACTGGTGTCCCCTCGTTTCTCGTTTGTTCTAGTTGATCCTGTAACTGTTTGATCATCTCTTTCTTTTGCTTGATTTCTTCTTGAGCTTGTAAAATGGTTGATTTATTCTTTTCAATTTCCTCAGCTACGATTGCTAGCTGATCGGCGTCTTCTTTACAATGCAATAGGTATCGATTTTTTGCTTTCTTCCATTTAGTTCGTAGAGCTGTAGTGTCTTCCATGTATTTTCTTTCCCATTCAGCAATAGTGTCTTGCTCCTTTTTGAGCTGATCTTCATACATAATCACTTTCTCTTCTAATCCCTTGATGTCCCTTTCCGGTTGGGCTTGCACTTCGACTGGCTGATCACTTAAAAGAGCGGCCATAAGATCTTTGTTATGTTGTCTTAACGCCTCTGCTTCATCCATGTACCCTTTAATCTGAGATTCCATATTTTTGCTTCTTGATGCCATTCGTGCCTTTTCAGCCGCATTTGTTTGTAGTTGTTTGGTGACTTCTTGGAGTTGTTCTTTTAATAGCGCATTCTCTGTCTCTAGCATGCTGTATTTGTTTTTGATTTCTTTCAGTTCAATGTCTTTTTCTACTATCTGTTCTTTTACTGTCTCTAACTCAGTAGAGAGATTCTCACCCCACTTTTGAAGTTTGATTTTGTCCTGCATGGCTTGGTCATAATCTTCATCAGCATCAACCATAAGTTGCTGTGTATCTAGGGCAGTTCTGATCATGTCCTGCACCACGGGCTTGAGCTGAGCTATATCCACATTCAGCCATGTCTTTGGTATGCTTGGGGTTTCTCCGGTTTGTACATCTTTTCCCTTGTCGACGTGGATCGTTTCATTGTGTGGTTGTCGGATCTGTAGTTGTACTTGTGGTTCGTCTTCATCTTTATCCACATCAATAGTTTTAGTGGCACTTCCCTGAAATGTGACATCCATGGGGGATGGTTCTGCCACAACCCTTATTGGAGTAAAGGGTTCTTCGTCTTCTTTTTGTTCTTCCTGAAACTCCTTCTTTGGTGTCTTCGAGTTTATTTTTCGGACAGGTGTGGCCTCCTTGATTTGGATGTTGGAGCTTTCATTAAGTTTTATACAATGCATACCTTCTTGTTCAGCATTCTTGCTTGCTATACTTTGTTCCCCATGTGTGGCTTGGTGCTTCGTCATGAGGCCCCCTTGCTCTTCATTATAGTCCACTTCATGGAGTTCTGCCCATTGTCCATCATCTTTCGATTCGCTTGGAAAATCGACATTTAATAATGAATTTTCTGGTTCTTCTTGTTGTTCTGATGCGGAACTAGAGTTGTCCAAGCCGATCTCCCGATATCTGTGGACTTTTGTGAGCTTGCTTCTCGGGTCTGTCACTTGTTGTGACTGTTGATAGTGATGACTTTGGACCGGTAAGTTGACTTGTCCTTCTGTATATCGATGGGTCTCTTCCAGAGCATCTGTCAAATCTTTTGCCGTTATTTCTTTCCTTCCTTCAATAGTGGTTTTTGGGAGTGCATGGATCCTCTTGGTAGTTGGTGTGTCCTCTTCATGTAGCTTGGCTTCCCGGAGTCTTTTGGTGCCTCTCATTCTAGGTTGAGAGCTTGTTTCTGCCACTTCCACAATATTTGCTCCTTTCTTTTTCTTAGGAACGGTCGCAACTTTGGCATATTGAGCTAGTACGGTTGATGATGGCATCTCTTGTAAATGTTCCCTCATGCCTAAAGCGTGGTAGATTAGGATGGTTAGTGCCACACTTCCATTGAGAAACTTTTTATTCTTCCATTGCTTATGTGCTTCAAACAATCTCTCTTGAACATATGGAGTCAAATTGATTTGATTCCCAATTTGCTTGATGGCATGAGACAATAATTGCACAATGATCTTTTGTGGAGCCGTGTATCTGTGCATATTCGGGAAACAGAAGTGTTGGTGGATCAATCTGACCTCATCCTCTATGTCTACTCGGTTGATGTCGGTGAAGGTTCGTGCCTTTGCACCTTTACTTTCTTCTTTCACTACCGTGATCCCATCCTTTTCCCATCCAAAGGCTTCCTTAATTAGCTCATGTGTGAATTGAATAATCACCCATTCACCTGTTGTATCCATTACTCTAGCTTCTGGTACAAAGGGATCATGTAGGGCTGGCTGTAAGGTATTCATGACTTGAGTGCATCGTTGAAAATCAGGCTTATAGATTGGTAACTCAAAATATTTGTTGATGCCTACTTTCTTCATGGTGTCTTCAACAGAAGGAAGCGTGTGTTGTACTCTAAAGTCCTGGGACATTATTGGAAACTGATGCTCTGTGTCCATGATTTTAATCGTTGCAAGGAACAGGTAGTCCCCCGCAGGCTGATCTTCGTGGAACCAGTGTCCCTTGGCCTTTATGATACTTTGGGGTGGAGACTCCATCACTTCTTCTTGTATGGTTGCTTCAGAATCTTCGGAAGCCATCTGCACTTGTACGTAAAAGTGCATTAGCGTCACATAACCGTATGCAATGGTGTAGTGCATTGTAGTGATTATTGTCGTCGTCACTCCGTCTCCCCATTAATCCATGAGTGAGATCTCTTACCACACATTTTTTCAATTTGGTTTTTGTTGCTGAAAGAAAATAAAAGTCAGTGTAGCCGAAGCATTTATTTATATACATAGTAGGTCCATTCCTATTTAGAATGAAGCTAAGGTCTACTCTCTGTTGGAGAATGTGCGCCACTAGTTTTGTAATGTACATCATGTGCCAAATGCTTGGCCATGTAATGTGGCCCTAGTATGCATACTTGAGGTGCATTAGAAACTTCATGAGTTGCTTGGGTCTCCACATCCATTTCGTGGGCGCTTGAATAGTACGTTTTGTTCCTTTGATTTCTGTGTCGGTTGGTGTCGTCTTAGTTTCTTCATGCGTTCGAATCATATATACATTTGCTGTTTGTCTTCGAGGATGGGTTCGTTTTGGCTTCCTTATTCGTCTCTCTTGCTGCATTACCGTCTCATGATTGTTTCTTGCTGGCTTGGCTGCTTGAGTGATTTTTTTGGGGATCCATATCTGTTGTCGTCCCTTCTGAGCTTCGATCAAAGGCTTGGTGACCCATATCTGCATTAGTCCCTTAGGCTTGGACTGTGCTTGTACTGGTATGGTGATGTCTGCTTTCTTCTTAAGAGTGGGTTTTGGCTTCTCCTTGCTCGACATCCGATCCTTACTTACCCACTTGTACTTGAGTTGTCTTTGATAAGAATAGTTGCTGGTTGTTGTTTTCCAATATGGTGGTGTTGTGGCTCGTGGAGGAGCGTCACTAGAGGGAGTTTCCTTAATGGTCGGCTTCTCGTGGACGGACTGTGCTGATTTCGGCTCTTCTTCAGGCATTGTTGAGCTTGGCGTGTCTGCTTCTTCCAGATTGATTTCTGTTTTTTTAGTAGCCAAATTATTCTCGTGTGTCGATTCCGTACGGCTCTCCGTGCTTGTTATTATGCATGGGTGGATTAGAGGCTTTACTTCTAATAGGCTGAAAATCTCCTTGTGCCCTATCTTTGCCGAAATATAGCCTTGAGCAAGATGGATACACACTTCATGCTCAAAGATCCAGTCTTGTCCTAGAACTAAGTCTTCCATTAAGTCCTCATCGTTGCACACTAAGACTCTCTGTTCCATGGAGGAATTTCCTAGGTGGAGGGATACATTCGTGGTTCCAATACATTCTAGGGTGTGACCTCCAATTCCTATTAATCGGGCTTTTGTGGGATTCAAATCTAATTGCAGATCTTTTGCTATTCTCTTTCGCATGGAGCTAAGTCCTGCTCTTGAGTCTATCAATGCATCTATCAATTTGTACTCCGTCTTGCCAATCCCTAGGTTTAGGTAAGGTTGCGTTTTACACCTATCCATTGTATCATGATTATCGACTTGGTAATTTGCCATAGGGATAGGCTCTTCACCTTGGAGACAACGTTCATCTCTTTGCCTCATCCATTCTTTCCGTTTCCTAATGCGCAAAAGTGCTTCTTGCCGAGCTTCCTCTCGAATTCGCTCTTCCTCCTTTTTCCTATTTTGGACACCTACCAATCGTGCTAGCATTTGATCAGTCAAAGGCTCCATGAATCGTCTTACTCTACATCCACTGATGTAGTTGGGAAGAATGTCGCCATCTAGGGTGGCTAGATTGACTGCTCCACCAGTCAAAATTCGATTTATGATCAAAGGTCCATATCCACGTTTTTGTAACTTCTTGGCGTGTTGTTTTAGGGTGTACACTAAGACTAAGTCACCTTCTTTAAGTCCTTTGTCTTTTATATGTGCATCATAATATGCTTTTTGTCTCCTTTTAGCTGCATAAATTCCTGCCACAGCTTGTAATCTAGTCTCATGTAACTTCTCAATTTGGTCTAGTTGTTGGGATAGTTCATGTCCTTCCCACTCATACTGTTGGGCTACTTTCAGTGTTGGTACTAAAAAGTCAATTGGCAAAATTGCATTTTGCCCATACACTAAGTTAAATGGGGTAGTTCCAATAGCCGTTTTATATGCAACTCGGAAGGCCCAAATTGCATGATGCAATTGTTTGTCCCAATCTGACCTTCCATTATTGACAATCTTTGTCAATACGGTACACAATACCTTATTAGAACTCTCCGCTTGTCCATTTGCTTGGGGATGATATGGGGCTGATTTTTTATGAATCACCAAAAACTCGTTCATTAGTCACTTGATTACTGCATTAAGGAAGTGTGTTCCCCGATCGCTAACAATCTCAATGGGCAAGCCAAAGCGGGTGAAGATATGCTCAAAGAGAAATTTTGCGGTAGTTTGAGCATCATTCTTTCTAGTGGCTTTTGCTTCTACCCATTTAGTCAAGTAGTCAGTGGCTACTATGATGTATTCAGCATGTGATCCTTTGGCAGGTGGATTGATAGGTCCTATGAAGTCAATACCCCATTTCGTGAAGGCTCTCGCGCATATCATGGGTCTTAATGGCATGTCATCTCTCCGAATTGGGTATTTAGTTCTCTAACAAGTCTCACAACTTCATACATACGTTTCAGCATCCATATGTAGAGTTGGCCACCAGAAGCCCGCAAAGAGAATCATTTTAACAGTTCTTTCAGCCGAAAAATGACCTCCTGCAGCACCTGCATGTGCCATCTCTAATATGGGTAAATATTCTCCTTCATGCACACATAATCTGAGTTGGTTGTCTTTACCTCGCCTAAACAATTGTCCTCCCATGAGAATGTAGTCCTTGCTCATTTCCTCTAAGGATCGATTTCTTGCTAAATTAGCTCCTAACTCATGTTCTTGAGTTTTTAAGAATTTCACTAATGTTGTACTCCAATTGGGTGCTATGGTCGAAAAAGGTAGAGACATATGATCTTCTGGAACCGTCTCTTGACATTCTGCACAATTACTTACGTGGTCGTGAACATTCTTGGGCATGTCAGGCCAATACACTCCTAATCTTTTCAGTTCTCGGATTGTTCCATGAGTCCCTTGGTGTGTTCTCCATTTGTTCACATGTGCTTGCTCAATTAGTTGCGTTTGTTCATCCTCATCAACACATCTGAGTAACACTCCGTTAGGTTCCTTGTAGTATACACTACCTGACACAATGTGTAAGTTCCTCGATTGAAGAATTTCTTTCTTGCTATTCCTATTGATTGAGTGTTGAGGGCCATGGGTGAGTATAGGGATCAATTTTTCTGCCCACTTTGGGCAAACTTCTAGATTGAACAAATAAGCATCTGGTAGATCGTCGGGCACTCCACTAGGTGGCTCTCCGTGTATTAGCCTCGAAAGGTGGTCTGCTCTCACATGTGTGTTGCCTTTTTTCACTATTACTTCAAAATCGAACTCCATTAGTAGTAGAAACCAACGTACTAACCTTCCCGTGTTACAAGGCTTATTGACTAAATACAACAAAGCCTGATGGTCTATGAAGAACTTGAATTTGTTGGCTAAGAGATAGTGTCTAAATTTCTTCACTGCATAGACCATGCCTAAACCTTCTCGTTCAGTAGTGGTATAATTTCTTTCTGCTTGATTCAATTGTCTACTCGCATAGGCAATTGGATGATCGAGCTTGCCTTCATCAGCCGGTTGGGCTAGGATACATCCAATGGCATAGTTAGAAGCGTCAACATGAATATGAAAAGGTTTGCTCCAGTTGGGTGATTTCAGAATTGGGGCTGTACTGAGTCTTTTTTTCAACTCTGTGAATGCCTTTTCGCACTCTTCTGTCCAAGTAAATTGAGTCAAGAGACCATACAAGGGTTTTGCTATTATGCCATACATGTGAATAAACCTTCGGTAATATCCACAATGTCCCATAAAGGCTTGCACTTCCTTTGCATTCTTGGGTCTTGGTAAGTCTAAGATGACTTTAATCTTGTCCTCATCCGTAGATATTCCATTTCTCGAGACTATGTGTCCTAGAATTTTCCCTTGTCTTACCATGAAGACACATTTTTCTGGGTTTAAGCAGACTCTATATTGTCTACATTTGTTGAATATCTTCCTCAACTCGGGAATGTGATTGGGTCTTTGATTAGAGTACGTGCAGAGGTCATCTACATATACTTCCATGCTTTTTTTCAAAAATTCCTTGAAAACGTGACACATCAATTGTTGGAAGGTAGCCGGTGCATTAGTGAGTCCAAAAGGCATCACTCTGAATGCATACACTCCCCATTCAGTGGCGAATGCTGTCTTATGTTGATCCTCAGTCGCAATAGCTACCTGATTGTATCTGGAGAATCCATCTAGGAAGCTATAGACCTCCTTACCTGCTACTCTTTCTAATAAATGGTCCGTGATAGGTAGTGGGTAGCTGTCACGTATGGTTGCTGCATTCACCTTCTTCAAATTTATGCACACTCTCAATTTTCCATTTTTCTTAGGCACTACTACTAATGGCGATACCCACTCGGTATGTTCTATCTCATATATGAATCCTGCCGCTAGTAGTTTGTCTATTTCTTCCTTAATCTTTGCTGCATAGACTTCATTGTATGTATAAGGACGTTGTTTGGATGGTTTTGCATCTGTCGTCATTGGTATTCGATGAGAACAAATAGTGGGCTCTACGCCTTTGAGATCCTTGTAGGTCCATGCAAACACATCTCGATACTCTCGGATAAGTCGTATGAGATCCTCTTCCTCCTCTTCAGATACATCTTTCCCAATATATGTGCACCTCTCTTCTCCGTCTTCTATCGTTACAACAATTTTTTTGGTTTGTTCTTTGTTGTCATAGGCTTCTCCATCTCGGGCCTCTCGTTTAGGCATTTGAATGGCTATTTTTCTCTCTTCTACCTCATATTTCTTAAAATGTTCAGGGACTTCAAAAAAATCTGGGTTTGGCTCTATTTTGTTTTTGTCATCCCTTTGCTGATGTAATGTTGATGCAGCTTCAATTGCTAAGATTTTTGTTGGTTCCGATTCCTTCTCGTTTTGAATAATGTTTAGGTAGCTTTCTTCGGAATCGAACTCGGGTTCCATTTCTATACTTTCATATTCCTCTTTCCATTCCTTTTCTAAGATTTCTCCTTCCTCTACTTCTTGAAGAACAACCATATAGAAGTTTACGTCATAGCCTTCCTCATCTATGCATTCGTTCATGGTTATAACTTCTTCGTTCACACATACATCTAAGGTTGCTAAAATTTCCATCCATCCATGTGGTTCGAACATTTCATCAGAAAAATTTTGAGGCATGTAATCGGGGTCTTCTACTGATTGATAGTTCGGGTGTCCTATCGGCCATAGTTGTTTTTTATACTCCTCTTTCTTTGCTTCCTTGCACATCCATAACTGGGCGTCTTCATGCATCCAAGATTGATCACTTGATCCAGCACTATGAATGGATAGGTCATCTTCTTCTTTGTGGACTGGATTCCATTGTAATGGAGGGACATCTCGATAAGCAAACGTGTGCAAATTTATCTTGGTGGTATTTCCTTGATGTTGTAGATATAATGAATCTCTGCCCCAATCTTGTACAACCCGCATTTGTCTCATGAAGGGTCGTCCTAATATCATCTCGTAGTTGTTTGCTTTCTCGAATTTACAGATGGCTAGTGTGTGTTCGAATTCTACTCCGCAAGTGGTTAGTTTGATTCGTTCCAATATTCCCAAGGGTTTTTCCACATGACCGTCTGCTAGTTGGAGTTTCATGCGAGTGGGTCGCAAAGCAGGTTTTCCCCACTTTTCCCAGATCTCCTTGGTGGCAATTCCTACCTTGGCTCCCGTATCTAGAATAGCCTTGGTCATGTATCCATTGTGGGTGACAGGTAAACACGTATTACCTTCGTCTCCTTCACTAAATTCTCCCACTTTATCAACTGGAACTTGTATTGTGGAGTTATTTTCCTTCTCCTTTTCTTTCGGTCCCCCATTCTCTGGCTGTGATTCTAATTGGTTTGCCATTTGCTTCCATAATTGTGGTTTCAGTCGAAGCAATTCTTCCACCGTCAATTTGCATCGTACTTTTGTTTTCTTTAATTCTGTTAGATTGTGTGAACTCTCTTCTACCTTTTCCTTTCCCTTTCCATGCACCGTGGGTGCTCGTATTATTATAGAATCTCTTTCGTATTCTCCCATGTAGTTAGGCAATGTTGAAATGCTCAGGGCTTCCTCTCTACCTCTATCAACTCTTGATACTTCCTCATATGCTTCTTCCAGGTTAAGATGGGGTTGACAATCTTCCACATCTATTTCCTCAAAAAGAGGTGTATTGTCTCCATTCTTCTTCCATTGCTCCTCTCGTATTCTATTCCATAAGTCTTTTGGCCAATCTGCCTCTAAATCTGGAATTGTTGACATCAATTCATCTTGGGTCTTTATCTGACCGCTTTGGTCATCTTCTTTCCTAGGTTCCTTGCTATTGGATTTTAAGCATTCTTCATACAGATTATGTGCAATCCTGGTCTCTGGTAGAATTGGGATAGTCTTTTCTAGGGTTGCTTGTGCTACTTCTATGAGTTTCCTGCATATGGTCAGTCTTTCTTTCTCTAATTCCCCTTGAGGGTAGATTTTTTCAAGTTGTTCAACGTTTGGGCCATCTTTGATTCTAGCTTGGTAGGCTTTCAACCACATGTCTAAATCTTCTGGCTTTGGGTTTGCAAGAATTGATCCGGGCTTCTCCCTATCTGAGCTAGGTCGAGGTAGCTCAGGGGTCTCCTTATGCATTTTTTGTCCTTTATGCTCTTTCCGGCTCTTAGTTTGTTTTTTACTGTCTTGGCTCTTACTTCTTGCCCATTTGTCCTTGAGTTTCTCTCGTCTTTCTTTCCATTTCTATACTTTCGTGTTTTGGGAGTTCTCACGTGGGTCCTCAGAATCTTCGACTACCTGAATTTCGGAGCCTATAGTTTTATTGCTCTCTTGTTTCCCCTCTGTTTGTTTTCCTTTTTGTTGCTTCACTTGGGCTCTAGTAATAGCCTTTAGTGGTACGTTGTACTCCTTATCACTTCCCGATCCTTCTATGACTTCGATCACATTGATTGGTGCCGTATCTTGAGTCTTTGCTGGATTCTTAGGGCAGTCTCTAAAAAGATGTTCCTTCCCGCAATCACTACAATGCCCTTCCCAGATTCTCGGTGGTGGAGGGTTATAAGGTCGAGGGCATTCTCTAATAAAATGATCTCCTCCACATCTATAGCAAGGTCCTCTCTGTATGGGTGATCTAATAGGTGGTCTCACCGTTGGTTGTGCTTTAGGAGCCGTATACATTAAGGTGGTTGTTTCTGCTCCATACGTCTGATCATAGCCCTCATATCCAAAGTAAGCAGCATCACATGCCGTTTCATATGCTGGTTCGTATTCCATCATGTTGGCTTCATATGGATAGTGCTCTCCTGGTGGAGGTTCATACCCAAGTTTGGTTGCTTCTACATTGGTCATTATTGATGCTGGTACTATGGCTCTCTCTAAGTTTTCTTCTGGTTGAGCATACTTCACTGGTACTACTTGTTGAGGTTGTGATAGCTGGGGTCCCAGTACTGGTTGTGGTGGTGGGTACGGTGCTTGCTCATATTGTCGTGGTGCTCCTACTGGTGCTAGGTAAGGATTGTATCTATGCATCTCCCTACCAGGCTCTCTAGGTGGATATCCATACGGTTGGTATTGAGGTGGTTGGATAGGCCGTGCTTGCCTATTGAAGGGACAGTTTTCAGTTGTGTGATTGGTGTATTTTTGCTCGATGTGGCAGTATGACGAAGTCCCTTGTTGTTGCTGTCTGTGGTATGGATACGTAGGTTGTGCACCAGCCCCTCCTCGGACGCACAAGTGTGTGGGGTGCTCTCCTCCACATAAATTGCATCTCCGTAGCATAGGCACTCTTTGAGCTATATTTGGGTAAGCTCTTTGTCCTTGTACTCCCAATTTTTTTGCTACCAATTCAACTAGTTCTTCCATGTTACTAGAGTTGGAAGTGACAGCGCTTCTTGAGTCTTCTGATTTGGAAAGGTCGGTCGTACCTTTGAGGTCCTCAGCAAGGTTATCTTCCAGGTCAATGCACTCTTGAAGACACTCGCTTAAGGTTTGTAGCCTTTTCACATACACTAGTGTTCGTAGAGTTCCGTTAGTGAGCCCATCTAAAAATAATGAAATCATCTTTTGTTGAGTGGGTCTCTCGGCTGCTGGGCATCTATCCACATATTGATTGAATCTTCGTGCAGCAGCCTTCACAGTTTCATTAGGGTTTTGTTTAAAGCTATGGATTAAAGACGCAGAATTGTGTTTAATCCCTCTCTTTGTGAATTCTCCAATGAATTCTTGAAAGAATTGTTCCATGTTTTCAAATTGATTGGGATCTAAAGGTTGGAACCAAGTTAGAGCTGTCCCCGTGAGGGTGAGCCCAAAAGACTCATACTGCACAAAGAAGTCCTCTACTTGCTCCGCTCTTAGAACTTGTTTAAATTCGGCAATATGATCATATGGTTCCCCTAATCCATCATAATGGTTTCTCATGCATTTAGCTACTTGGATAGGTCTCAACCTTCTCATTGGTTCAGGTGGTCTGGGCACTATCGGGAAGACAGGGATAGCTGGTCGTAATGGCGGTACTCCAGGCTGTCTTCCTACCGGTGGTTGTGGTCTAATTGGTGGTCGGTACTGGTTCCCTATCCCTGCGTGGGCCTGATTACGTGTGTGCACTCCTGGAGTTGCAAACTGTACATGAGTACGGTTGGGTACACTATGTTGGCTGGTCTGTCCTGAGGTGGTATGTTCTGTCTCCTGTTGATTTCCAAAAGGATTTTGTGAGGTAGTTGCCTGATCTCTTGGCGGAAATACAGGCGTACCCATGTATCTCAGCCGAGCCCTATCTAAAGCACTCACAGGCCAATATCTCTTTTGATCCTTATCTAAATACGTGAGTCTAGTTTCATCATCGGGGTCTTTTAGCTCATAAAATGTCATGGGGCTTTCTTCTCTCCTTGGAGCCGGTAAGTCGGTTTGAAGCAATAAGTCTGATCCATGGATCATATAGACCTCCAACAGGTAGTCGTCTTGAGGAATCAAATCTCCTCTCAAGACCCTTGATACTTGAGACCTGCCGCTCGGGGTAGTCACAAACTCTTCAGGGTGTGCTTCTTCGGAGTTGTTTGGATCCACAAACTCTCCCCTTTCATTAATTCTTTCCGAAAGTTCCGTCACGATGTAGATGTGACCAATTTTGTCTACATATGCACCTCCCTCGTACTTGACAGCAGGTCGGGGTACAATTGTAGCATTTAGGGAAGTCGCCATCCTTGCCACAGATCTATTTAAACTGTCCAGGTAGATGGGGACCTCCTGGGTATTGGTAGACACATACTGTAAGGAAGTACGGTAATCTCCCTCAACTGTAGACATGAAATTTCTATTTGGTGTTGGACCTTGCATGTCTTCTGATGCCATAGGTATTTCCTCCTTAGAATCACTAGAGGTCTCTGAGTAGACAGAGTGGTGACTGACCTGAGCAGCACTTCCTACAGAAGAGATGACACTTCTTCGGCTACTTAGCACTCTTCCTGACCTCAAGTTCATTCACACTCCTACGTCTCTCTAGGTGTCCCACAGACTCCCCTTGAGTGGCTCTTCCCAAGGCCTCCAATTGTCTCACAACAATGTTAGAGTCAATCTGGCCGATACCGTTTCCAGACGATACCACACTAGGCGATACTGCCTTGGCCGTGATACGATACCAGAGGTCCAAACGATACGATACTGGATACTGCCCGCGATACGATACCAAACACCAAGACGATACGATACCAATCCTGCTGTCGCGATACTACCCAGGGGAGCAGATGATACGATACCTCTGCTATGCACGATACGATACCAAAAATGTCGGCGATACGATACTAGGAATATCACGATACGATCTCAAAAGATTCAGGCGATACGATACTGGAATTTATGCCGATACGATATCAGTGTGGTATCGCGATACCATTCTCGAGGAGAAGGCGATACGATACCACGACTACGATACGATACCTATGAGACCAGACGATACGATACTTATGACAGTATCGCGATACTGTCCGGGTGAGTGGACGATACGATATCAAAGTGGTGTCGCGATATCAGATTTCACGAGACACGATACGATACTCAAAAGGGATGCGATACGATCTCAAAAGTTTGACGATACGATACCAAGTATACTATCGCGATACTTCACTAGGAAATACGGCGATACGATACTAGAGACTCAAGGCGATACGATCTCAAGATGGTATCGCGATACAATCCTTGGTAGGAGGCGATACGATATCACCGTGGTAAGCGCGATCGCGATACCAATCTTGGCGACACGATACCGAAATGGTATCGTGATACCAGGATCGATACCTAGCGATACGATACTTAGAACAGTGCGGTATCGCGATACCAAGTAGGTATCAAGCGATACGATACTTCGGCGAGTATCGCGATACAAGGGAGTTTTGGTATCACGATACCAAACCTCAACCGATCGCGATACTCAAGCCAAAGTGTAAGAAAATTCCAAATTTTTTGTACCCCCTTGCTTCCCTTATTCTCCTCCTCCCTCCTAGGCCTCTGTATCACACAAAAATTCTGGAATTTCATTCAGTTTAACCCCCCCGCGATACTGCGCACCTGTTTAATCACGTGTTTGTGCATGTTTAATGAGTTTTATGTAAATATTCTTGGTAGAATCTCACCTCTATCTACCCTTGCTTGCACTTGGAGCTCAATCTCTAGCTGGGAAGGCCTGAAGCACCCGATACCAAGTCCACGATACTGATCGCTGTCGCAGACGATACCAGAACTCCAGCAAGTATCAAATGAGTCAAATTTTTTGGTTTTTATACTTTTTTTGGACAGAACTTGAATTTTGCTAATTTTTGGCAATTTTTGAACTCCTACTTCTCCTCTCCTCACTAGTCCTCTTCTTCTAACCTACCCTAACTCCTCCTTCTCTCCCTTCCTTCTAACCCTAAACCTAAAACTTATCACACACACCTTTGACATGCGAAGTAACAAGTGCTGAAGTGATTGACTAATTGCCACAACACAAATTCACTTCTACAAGTACGATTCTATCACACTCGATCTATAACCATCACGAAGGCACCTTGGTTGAGTGTTCCCCGGCAACGGCGCCAAAAACGTGTGTACTTGAGCCAAGAAGACTCAAGGACTTGTGCCAATGAGACTGTACCTCAATTGTCACACAAGTGCGTATAGTGGGTACTTAACACACATTTAATTGTCAATCCAATGGAACGACGTACCAAGTGTATGAAGACGTGTGCACACGTGATGGAAAATGAAGTGGTCAAGCTAGCATGCATGAGAAAAGACTAACTACCTCTCACACTCACTGAAATGCTGAAAGTGTTTGCTGCAGAGCCTCTTACAGCAGTTTTCGGAAATTCAAGGATTTCTCCCAGCTCCGAACTCTGAATATAGACAATAGGGTACTCGTTTTGAAGCTCTCGCCGAGATGCATCTATTGGAAGTGGTTTCACTCGATTCTGACCACTTTGCTTCAAGTTATGGCAAAAACAGAGAATGGCGGGAAACACCCACACCGGCGCCACAACTTCTACAAGCTCGCACACACACTACAACAGCTCAAATTCAAGGGGAAGGGGTAGACAACAGTCCTACACATGCATTTCAAGCATAACACACACATACAAGAGCGAAATGAAGATCAAAATCAGCATGAAAGAGGCAAACTCGAAAATCTGTAGAGCTCCTTCTTCACAATGGCAAAAAGTCCCTACAAAGAGTCACAAAGTGACTTATATACATGTGCCCTAAGTTTGGTCCTTTCACACAAGAGACCGGCACTTTATTCACTAAAATGCTAATTTCCTACTATTTTACATGGGTAAATCTCTAATCTTTTGTGGAGATGCACCTAGAGGACTCCTCTAGTACATTTACAACGGAAAATATATTACAAGAATGGTTATGATACAAAAATATGATGTCCAAATCGGAAAAATTTTGGGGCCCGTCTTTTTCTCTGCCTTGTGCTTTCTTTTGCTCTGCAACAGGATGCATATGAAGAAGCATGTACACAAAAAGAATGGCAAGAAGCTATGCAAGAAGAGATAAAAGCTCTCAAGGACAATCACACATGGGAGCTAGTTCCAAAGGCTGAAGGTATGAAGATTGTTCCAAATAAATGGGTGTTTAAGATAAAGAGAAATGTTGATGGCTCTCTAGCTAGGCATAAAGCTAGACTAGTAGCAAAAGGATTCAAGCAAACTCATGGCATCGACTATGAAGAGACTTTCAACCCGGCTGCAAAGATGGGAACAATTAGAACCTTGATTGGAGTGAGTGCAGCAAGGAGATGGCCATTGTACCAACTTGATATAAAAAATGCTTTTCTCAATGGTGAACTTCAAAAAGAGGTATACATGAGTCAATCGATTGGATTTGAAGATAAAAAGCATCCAAATTTTGTTTGTAGATTGAAGAAAGCTTTGTATGGGCTGAAGCAAGCACCACGTGCTTGGAATCAAAGATTGGTCGAGTACCTTACAAGGTGTGGGTATATGTTGGAAGCAGCCAGAGGCACAGACGACATGGAAGCATGTAACGACAAAGCAGGGAGCCAGTCGAATCGTTTTTCAAATAATTATGTTTTCAAATACTTTCCAAAAACCTCCAACAGTGATTTTTATCACTATTGTAACATATGTAACATAGAAAACCCCATTTTGTAATCATAGCTCCATTTTGTGCAAGCCGAGGAGTCCTCGAGCTTGAGGAGCTTAGGTAGAATGCGCGTACCAATTTTCGTTATTTTTAGATACTGTTTACCCTTCCAAATAGAATCTAGGACCTAATTTTTAACTATGCCGGTCACTAGATGTGAAACCGGTCAAAACTAATCTAGAAACTATAAAAAGAGCGAGAGAGCTCATTTTTGAGGTTGGCTAGTGTGAGCTTAGAGCTATTTTGAGCTTGTAATAGTGTTCTTGAGTAATAGAGCTAATTTCCCACCTTCCATTGTGTCTTGCTTGTCTCTTCGTTGTGTGTGTGTATGTGTGTGTGCATTTCTATGCTTCTCACCTTCACTCTCACTTCATCTCACATTCACGATCTTCATATCACTCCTATCTCTTCCGCGGATTGACATTAAGGAGGTGGAGCTTCTTACCGTGGTGCTCACCATTGTGCTAGAGCAACACCAAATTTGGCACCGTTGCCGGGGAATCGAGTCTAGGACGAATGTGTGATGGTAAGAGTATAGCAAGAAGTGGCGTTGGAAGGTAAAAATTTCAGTTTTTGTTGTTTGTTTTACTTAGTTTTTAGTGTTTTTCACCTCCCCACACTCCATCTTCATCACCGCATCATCATCTTCATCTCCAAAAGAAATCAGAAAATTCACCATATCCACCCATTCTCCTCATTTCCCCTCATTTGTGCATGCGAGAGAGTGAGAGAGAGCTTTTGTGCTTGTGTGTACGTTGGTTTTCTTGAGTTTTCTTGCAGGTACAGTGCTCCAGTGCATCAGGAAAGCTTGGAAAAGGTAAAAACTTCAGTTTCTGTCAGAAATTTCCGACTGTGTCAGACCATCGCGATGGTCTGCAAAGTTCAGAATTTGGAGAAGGCGACCACACCAGCGTGTAGGCGACACCAACGCCTCTAGGAATCCACAGCTGCATTCACAAAATTTGCATTTTGGTGGACCATCGCGACGGTCTCTGACCATCGCGATTGTGTCACGCCATCGCGATTGGCCCACGCCATCGCGCCGACGGTGCCACGTGGCAATCTAGACCATCGCGACGCTTCAAAAATTCAGACCATCGCGATTGGCTCACGCCATCGCGCTCAGACCATCGCGACGGTGCTCTTCAGACCATCGCGATTGTGCATGTTGACCCTTGACTGACGCCATCGCGACGGTGCACTTTCAGACCATCGCGATTGTGCAAATTCACGCCATCGCGACGGTGCACTTTCAGACCATCGCGACGGTGCAATTTCACGCCATCGCGACAGTGCACTTTCACGCCATCGCGACGGTCCCAGACCATCGCGATTATCTCTGACCATCGTGATTGTGCACCCCCATTGCAAATTTTAGGGTTTCATTTTTTGGCCAATTTTGGGGCTATTTTTGGGAAACTTTTGGGTGATTAGACTCATAGGAGACCCCTTAGCTCATATTTGGAGAAAAACCTATTTGTCAGTTTTTTCCCCCCAGGGCCTGAACGGTCATAACTTTTTCATCCGAAGTCCGTTTTTTGAGCTTAATAGCTCGTTAGAAAGCTCTTGACGAGTACTACGTGACCTCAACTGTTTTTTCTTAAAGAATATATCTATTTTTAGATAAGCTATTTTGAGGTTGACCTAGTTTGGGACTTGAAAGCCAGGGGGCAAGCATTAAAAAGTTGGGCAAAAGGGAAGGGACTTAAAAGGTGTATGTACTTAAGTGCTTGATCATCCAACTGTGAATTGGTCTAATATTGGATTTTTCCAGGTCTAGCAAGGGCAATCAAAGACAACCAAAGCAAGGCTGTGAAGGGCATAAAGCTTGGGAAGCGCGGCTTCTTGGGCATCAGAGCAACCAGAAAAAGCTGACTCGAGGTTGGAAGATTACTCAACCCCCTCAGTCAATTCTTAGCTTAGGATAAACGTTAGCATTGTGGATTAAGACGATAGGAACGCCTCAAGTTCAAGATATTTAATTCTTTCAAGTTCAAGACTAAAGTAAAGGTGTGTGTGACGAAAACCTAAAGGAAAGAACCTAAGTCTGACGGAACGAGAACTCAAAATTATCACGGAAAGTCGAATTCCTGACGCATACATTAAGACAAGAATCTAAAGCAATCTAAAAAGAATCAAGAAAGTAATAACAAAGAATCGGTGACGATCTGAGCGTGTACTGAGTGTGCAAGGAAGAAAATTAATGAACCTTAGATCGGGCAAACATATAGGTAAGTCGGACCGACGAAGCCTTAGATCATCAGAGGCAAGTGTAAGAACTACTGCACGATCGTGGGCTCAACAATTGAACACTAGTTATCCCTACGAGAGCTCAGACACTAGTGATTCAGAAATGGCATTTAGCACAGAAAGACCAGAAGGAGGGTCGAATGTAGCCTATTTAGAAAAACCTGAAGGACCCTATAGAACACAACTAGAGTTTCTCCGAACCAACCGATTAGGTGCTCGCATCTATGAGGATGGTTTACGAAGGCAAGTGGTGCAAATGCACAACCCCGATCAACCCATTGGATTGGAACGTCCAGTGGTGAAATTCGAGAGAGACGCGTACATAGACAAGGAAGGAACGATGTACATCTTAAGTACGCAGCCAAACAATACCAACGAGTTTGGCGTGATTCAACCAGAGACAGAAGCAAAATCTCAAGGAAAGGAATCATTAGAAGAGCCTAGAACACCTAGAGGGAAATCTGTACTGACACGAGTACTAATCCCAGAATGGATCCCTCAGGATAACAGAAGCATAGAGTTGTTTGTAAATAAAGAAACGGATGAAGCCTTTTGGAGGTACAAGACCGAGATACTTAGTGAGGTAGGTATCATCACTATATACGAGTTCAAGGACCCGGATACACCTGGAAATGTTGTATACCTGGATGAGACTTCAGAAAGAGTCTTTGTGGTACCCGACCGTGCTAAAAACACATACACATGGAGAGGAGAATTGGTATTCCCTCCATGTAGAACAAACATGAATACAAGTCAACAAGGGGCAGGAACATCCTCAGCCCTTGGAAATCAAAGAGAGGGAAATAAAGAGAGACCAGAAGTAAGCTTCACTCATCCCATAGGGAGAGATAGAACAACCACGGACACTAATAGAGTGGATAGACAAAGAGATCATGGAATACCAGGTGGTAGAGATGATTTTCCTCTACCTAGACCACGTGAACACGCAAGAATATTGAGACCCACTCAATTAGTAAAATCAATGAAGAATTATTTTGATGGGACAGGAGATCCCTACGACCACGTCGCAGAATTCAAGCAAATACTAAGAGCCGAACAAGTTGAAGACATGTTCACGCAATACAACGCATTTGGACTAACGTTAAAGAATACAGCTTTAACTTGGTTCCAACCATTGCAACAAAGGCAATTTAGGGACATCCATCACTTTTTAGAGTCATTCATCGCTGAATTCTCTAAAAGTGGGATTAGACATGATACGTCTTCGTTGATTCATAGCTTTAAACAGACCCCTCAAGAAACAGTTAGACTCGCAGGACGTAGGTTTAGACAATATGTTGAACGATGTCCAATGCAAGAGCTACCCTCACAAGCTAAGCAAGTGTCATTGTTTCTAGATGGCTTGTTGAGCTCTAAACTACGCTCCTACGTGTACCTAAAGAACGCTAGAGCAATGTGTAAGAATTTGCATAGACATTGAAGACAACTTAGGAGACGAGTTGGAACTTTCAAAGGTCTATAAGGACTCAGACTGTTCATCTCTAGCATCCACGAAATTGTCTAGCTCAATAGAAGACCTAGCAGAAAAAGTGGCCCAGAAACTAGGAGTTTCTAGTAAACCTAGGGTGCTAACAAACAAGCGTTGTTACACCTGTGGTGGTGACCATATGGCAAATGTGTGTCCCAATGCACCACAACCACAAGCCAACCCTAGTGGCCAATACTGTACAATTGAGAGAAGATACACGAATCATACGGCTCAGGACTGCCCGTACAACAAACAAACCGTGAGACAGAACTACCCGCAAGCATACGCACAGCCAGGTAGGTATCAAGGCCAATACAATGCTCAGCCTTATTACTATAGGTCTCCTCAGAACTACCCATACCAGGCTCAACAGAGACCTCAACCTGTCTTAGCTCAGCAGCCACCCCCACCAGCGAATGTCATCTCAGTCAAATATGCTGCTGCAGAAGAGAACCTAAGTAGGGCCTTAGTGCCTTCTTCACCTTTGATCACAGAGAGTGACCCACACTCAAACAGTTTTGACTCTACGCATGTCGATAGTCCACCCGCATATTACACAGAGTCACCAGAACACGTGGAGACATATCATTACGATAGTCCACCAGTGGAACCTAGTTGGGAGCCCGACTATGCTAATGTGATGTACACAAACCCAAATCCACGGCCCCAATTAAGACAACAGAGACCACAGGGCCCTAAAGGACCATGCTTTAGGTGCCAAGGAGATCATTTCATAAAGGATTGTCCACACCCCCCGATAGCAGGACAATCACAGTACTATAACATCCAAGGCTTTTGTGCTGATTGTGGCAAAGAGCACATAATCAAAGATTGTCCTAAGAACCCTGTTAATGCTCCGAATGTGACACCGATCAACGTGATAGGTATTGTAAATAACGCAGATGGATCCAACCCTACATACGTGCCTATCCAGGCTATAACAAGAGCCCAGGCGCTCTTACAGAACCAAAAGCTTAATCAAGAGAAAGTAGCCGAAACCAGTGAAGTTGCAGAATCTAGCAGTAAAAAGACAAAATCTTGGAAAGATTCTAGAGAAAGAATTAAGAGAAAATGGAGTAAAAAGATAACGGAGTTGGAAGGAAGTTTAAAGGAATCTAGAGCCAAAATCCAAGAAATGACTTCACAGGAATTGAATCAAGAGAATCCAGCTCAGAAATCAAGAACAATTTTAGCGGAACCCATACCAGAGAATCTAGACATGATGTTTTGTGCATATCAGGCTAGATTAAAAGAGGGACCGCAAGTAGCTGAAATGAGTAAGAACTACCCTCGAGCTGATCTAGAAATTGAGAGAACTAAACTTTGCATGAAGATGGTAGAATTAGCACAAGCTTTGTTCGAAGCCTCTAGATATCTTAATTGGAATAACATGGCAAAACCGGAGTTACACTTTCAAGGACTAATGGAGAGGCTAGAATATTTGATTGAAAGCAAAGAGAAAAAGGATCAGCATAGGAACCCTATTGTCCCAGAGACACAGGAAAGGAATGCACCATCCCTGTCTCAAGTACCCAATACAGAAAGTCAAGACAATTTGTCTTCTATACATAAATATTCACATGAATTTTTGAGAGAAATCCAAGAAGAGAAATGGAGAAAGGAACAAGGAACCCATCCTCCTATTCAAGAGATAGACGACTTGCAAGAACAATTTCCCCAAGACATCCCCTCTATATACGATGATGTAGAGGAAGAACAACTGAGTGAACACACAAGATTTGAATCTAATTCTTTACAAGAATTACCTCAGTTCACAGGACCTTGGGAAGCAAAGTCTATTAGTATGAGAGCACCCACGATAATAGTGAGGAATGAAGAATCAGTAATCCCTAGAAACACGGAAGTGATCAAGAATACCAAAGTACAATGTAACCTTACTCTGGAGGAGTTATTGAAGGTAAAACCAGAATTGTGGAAGCATGTAGCAAATCAATTCCCCGGGCTTGCTACTACTCCCTCACCAATAGGATCACAAGATAAGGTACCAGAGATACCCGTAGAAAAGATTGGAGATGTGAGCGAAGGAGAGGAAGGTAACACTTATCTTCCGATAACCCATCAGGGCTACACCACGAAAGCCATCTTAGATTCAGGAGCCGGAGTAGCCATAGCTACCATCGCTTTATGGAAACGTTGGGGTAAGCCAGCATTAAGACCCACCAGGATGAAGCTACAAATGGCTGATGGACACATAGAAAAACCATTAGGCTTACTAGAAGGCATATCTCTCACCACTTGTGGTGTAGAATTTGAGCATACCTTTGCCATTTGTGACTTTGCAAAAAACCATGCTTATGAGATGATATTGGGACGACCATTCATGCGTCAGTTGCAAATTGTACAAGATTGGGGAACTAATTCTTTGTACTTGCAACATTTAGGAGTGACTACCAAAGTCAATCTTAAAGACTATTCACATAGAGATGTACCCCCAATACAATGGAATACCATCCATAAGACACCAGTAGAAACAGAATCCGTGCACTCATTAGAATCAGATCCTTCTTGGTTGCATGAGGATACTCATTTATGGATGTGTAAAGTAGCCAAACAAGAGGAAGAAAGGTTAGAAGCCAGGACCTTAGGTGCAGAACAACATCCACGAACCCTACAAGATCCAGCCTATGCACCTGTAGTATTCCCAGACGAAGAGTTTGAACCCCATGGTTGGGCAGAAATCCTAGCAACCATGGATGTAGCCATCAATGAAGAACAATGGACACCCCACTGTGACGAGGATGGCTATGACATTTCAGTTTTTACGATAGAGCCAATCATGTGCGATGCGATTTTAGAAGAGTGTGAACCTAACACTGGTGCATTTGAGGATGCAAGTGATTTTGATTTAGAATCAATTATCATGGACTCTCCATTTGCATCAGAGGAAGAATATTTCTACGAAGTAGAGACTCACCCGCAGAGACACAAGGAAATTACGAATGAGGTGAGATTAGCCACGGAAGTGACTACTAAGAGTGAAGGCAAGAAAAGAAAGAAGAAAGAAACCATGTCAGAAAAAGAAGAATCTTTGTTTGAAGTACCCGAGAACTTCAAGAAATATGAAATCGAAGATAGAAGAATCATGGTACGAATGCCTAATAGAAAGGCGAATGACGGACAAGTATATGATAACCGCGAGAAAACCAAGAAAATAATCGTAGCCATAGAAGGAGAGGAAGAAAAATGCACATACATAGGGCATGATTTGACAACTGAAGAAGAAGAAGAGCTAGTTGCCCTATTACGCGAATATAGAGATGTTTTTGCGTGGAGTTATAAAGATTTGAAAGGAGTAGATCCAGATATATGTTCTCATAGAATCCCTATGACTCCGGATGCAAAACCGACAAAACAGAAACCGTACACGTACAATGATAACTACGCTACGAAGATCAAAGAGGAGATAGATCACTTGATAGAAGCAGGATTCATTTACGAAATTGAGCATACCGAATGGGTATCTCCCATTGTGGTAGTGCCCAAGAAGAATGGAAAATTGCGTGTGTGTATTAACCTTAAAAAGGTTAATGCCGCAACGATTAGAGATAGTTATCCTCTTCCTATCACGGAACATCTATTGGAAAGAGTTGCGGGCAAGGAAGTTTACAGCTTTCTTGATGGATTTTCAGGCTATAATCAAGTAGCTATTGCTCCAGAAGACCAACACAAGACGGCATTTGCCACTGAATGGGGCATATTTGCATTTCGCGTGATGCCATTTGGCTTAACAAATGCACCCGCCACTTTCCAGCGACTCATGTGTCATGTTTTTAAGGAATTTTTACGCAAGAGCTTAGAAGTTTATGTCGATGACCTATGTGCTCATTCAAATGTAAGACAGATGCATATCCCAGAGTTAAGGCAAATATTTGACAAATGTCGAGAATATCAGGTTTGTTTGAACCCAGAAAAATGCGTTTTCATGGTCAGACAAGGCAAAATTCTAGGACACATTGTGTCAAAAAATGGAATCTCTACGGATGAAGAAAAGGTGAAGGTAATTGCAGATTTACCTAGACCAACTAATGTGAAAGAGGTACAGGCATTTATGGGCCATTGCGGATATTATAGGAGATTCATACACATGTATGCAATCATAGCCAAGCCTTTGTACTCTCTTTTAACCAATTTTGAATGGACAGAGGAATGTGAAAATTCATTCAATGAACTTAAACGACGCTTGTGCTCAGCACCTATATTGACTACCCCAGATTGGAGTAAGCCATTCCATGTACGTGTGGATGCATCCAATTACGCCATAGGATGTGTGTTAGCACAACCCACGAATGAAGGTAACATAGATCTCCCCATAGCTTACGAGCAGACAATTGAACGCAGCAGAAAGGAATTACACCACGACGGAACGAGAAGGATTAGGGATGATCTATGCAGTAAAGAAGTTCAGGCACTACTTGTTGGCCAACAAATTCAAGTTCTTTACAGATCATCAAGCCCTATTGTACTTAGTCAACAAACCATGTAACACAGGACGATTGATACGTTGGTTTCTATTACTCATGGAGTATGATTTTGAAGTCGTAGTCAGGAAAGGAAAGACACATCTTAGAGCTGACCACCTTTCAAGATTAACCTCAGGAGAAGCTCCTCAAGGAGTAGCGGATGAATTACCAGATGCATACTTGTTTAACCTTGAGATAGAACCAGAATGGGCTAAGCCTATAGTCCCTATTCTCACATATGGACCCAAGAATCCTAGGTTAAAGATCAAAGAGGGAGAGATTACCAAGTCCCAAAGATACCAAATAATGGCAGGAAGCATATATAAACAGGATAATCAAAAGATTCTTGCTTGTTGTGTAGATGAATCAGAACATGCGAATTGGTTGCAATTAGCACACATAGGTGCATTAAAGCAACATCATTCAAAACATCGAACGTTACAGACTCTGCATAGATTAGGAGTATATTGGCCTACGATGGAAGCAGATGTCCACAGGTTGTGTAAGGAATGCCATGTTTGTTGTGAAAGACCACCAGTAGAGCATGCTACATTATATCACGTGTCTCTCACACCAGACTGGAGTGAACCATTAGTGACATACTTGAGGACGAACACATTCCCTCACGGCATGACCTTAGCTCGACAACGCAGTCTAGAGCAGGAAGCTCAAGTTTATTCACTTATTGGCGATAACCTATACAAAAGAGGACGAGATGGATATCTAAGACAATGTGTTCATGAGAGCGATTATCTGAGCATACTAGAGACTGCACACCAAGGTGTTGCAGGAGGTCATTTTGGACCCGATAGGATAATCAAAGCCATCCTCTTTGCAGGATTATGGTGGCCCACTCTTCACATGGATGCTCATACCTATGTCAAGAGATGCGATGTGTGCCAAAGAACTCAGTTTCCTACTCGCAGAGATGAAATGCCATTGAAACCCATGATGGGCTGACGTGCATTTTCTAAGTGGGGTATAGACTTGGTAGGACCCATTAACCCCCCTGCAAAAGGTACACATGCGGAATACATTATTGTTGCGACAGATTATCTTACGAAATGGGTAGAGGCAAAAGCCACGAAAAAGAATGATGCACACACAACTGCAAAATTCTTATTTGAAAATGTCTTTACAAGATACGGACTGCCTATAGAGTTAGTGAGCGATCGAGGCACTCACTTTCTAAACCAAGTCATTGAATATTTGTTACAGGATTTTATGGTGATTCACAAGAAATCCGCACCATATCATCCTCAGGCCAATGGTCAGGCTGAAAGCACTAATAAGATCCTTTGTAACGTACTGACGAAACTCGTGAACAACAAACGTTCAGATTGGGACAAACAGTTACACCACGCTGTTTGGGCATATCGAGTGGCCTACAAGACCGTACTCAATGCAACTCCCTTTCAGATGGTTTTTGGTCAGAATGCTGTGCTTCCTTTGGACTTCTTGATACCGACCCTTAAGGTTGCACAAGAACATCGGTGGATCGGCCATGAATTATCAGCGAGAATAATGGACTTGGAACGATTAGGAGAAACCAGGCTGAAGGCAGCAGCGGGAATATATGCAGCGAAGAAGCGACAGAAAGCGTATTTTGATGCACATGTGAAAGATAAAGGCTTAAAAGAAGGAGATTTAGTTCTAGTATATACGCTAAAGCAACACGCACGTAAGTTAGAAAAGCGAGGTTATGGACCTATGATCATTAACAGACTCTCAACAAGTGGAGCAGTACAGTTAGCCACTTTAGAAGGAGATATAATGCCTAATTATATTAGTGGCTGTAGAGTCAAGCTATATCAAGAACCTCTTACTGAGGATATGCTTAGACGACTCACGTGGGCAAAGAAGCGTAAGGAGGAAGAAAATAGAATACGAGCGAAAGCTCAGGCAGAAGCAATAGAACGCATTAAACGCATGAAGTTGAGAAGACAAGGACTAGGGAGAGAGCAGTATAACCATCTGGATACAACACCCAGATATCCCATGGCCATGTGTCAAGTAAAGTCAACCACTCATCCTAGTATAGTGGACAGGAGACCATTCATTACAGTCAGGCTAGAGCACGACAACCCTTGCCAAGAGCTCAGGGCTTTAATTGATTCAGGTGCTGCGACTAGTGCGATTAGATGGTCCCACTATAAGGATTCAGGAATAGAAATGCGGCCAATGGAGGCATACCTCATAGGCCTAGGAGGCATGGAAACCCCTTGCATGGGTGAGGTGGACCTTCCTATCCTCATTAAGGATGTGACCATGACAGCGAAGCTACTAGTGTGCCATGATGATGACCTGATAGAACCCCTAATCCTTGGCCAAGATTGGCTATACGATCACTCAGTGGACCTAAATCTTAGACAAGGCTCCTTACAGATTGGAACCTTAGAACAGAAGCGAGTGATACCGCTTGACTTCCCTAACGGCATTCCGATTGAGGTTTATAACCCTAGACCCTATGAAATGCACGCGACGGAAGACCGGAAGATCTTGGGTCAGACCTGTCACGTTACGTCTACACCAACCCACTCGGGCTTGGCTAGGGACAATTGTCAATCAGAAGGACGACAGGAGATCTTCCCTGGGGCTTCGTGCAAACTAGAGAGGGCAGCTACCCAACCGCTAGGGAAGATGAACACAATCAGCGGTTAGGTGGGCTGCATCAGCGGCCAAATGAGCACAACACCCTACGGTGCTCATCCTTCCAAACTTGCTGCGGACTGGCCTAGATTAAAGATGAAGAACGAATCACTTCCTAATGGGCAGGTCACGCAAGTGTTGGATCTCCCTTCTTTTCCAAAGCAGAGCGTCCAAGGGACCTCTCAAACCCAACCTCGAAGGAGTCAACCACAACAGAGGAACCCAGACCGACGACACCACCAGACAAGGCAAGGAAAGTAGCAGTATCAACATCACAGAACAAGTGGCACAAAACAAATATGGGTGCCAAAAGGACAGCAACCACAGGCTATCAGCAACACTGCAGACAAGAACAGGACAAAGTTTCAAAAAAAGCAGAGTCAGCATACAAAGTCCTCTCGATCTTCTTCTACAAGCATCAATACTCGAAAGATTTGGATCGCCAAGAAATACCTTATCCATAGACCCACACCCATGCAGATTTGGGTACCCAAACAATGTATTATATCTCAACCCTCAAGCCATGTAATATATACCCCTCAGAAACCTTTTCATCCTTCAATACCACCAAACCCGATACCGCTTTTTGTTCCTCAGCAAAAACATACCACCCACTCCAAGACTCTTAGGAAATGGATACCTAAACGTATCCAAACGTCTTCTTGTACCCCCTTATCTAACAATTCTCCCGCCCCGTTTAAACTCCACCCTTGTACTAATTCACCCTCAACCAAACCTTGTATAAAAATTTTCACCCAAACCCCACATCATGCATAATAAAAGCTCATCAAGAAATGTATGCATAATCTGAAGCATGTAGGCGTCTAGAGACCTGCATTAGCTCTGCAAAAAGATCATTGCATCAATCATTTCACGACACTTGGCTACACGGGTTACACATCGGTTATGGAAAGGGATTGCGGTCTCACCTTAATGGGATCATAATTAATTTCCATACTAATGTGTTAATCTTTTGTAGCAGATCTTTTCCATTAGCTCATCAGTCATCATGCAAACCGAAGAAGGACCATCGGAAGCAGGCCCCAGCGTGGCTGCGGTGCCCCTCAATGTTTTACGTGCAGAATCCCACCCGACCGCTCCACCGCTAGAGTTCCAAGGATTTCCGGGACCCATGCCAATCGATAACCCACCTATGGGATACACAGAGAAGATACACCGTAACTCTCACTGGTTCCAAGGCCTAGCAGGACCATTAGCTGATGCTGACTTCATTTTTGAAGCAAATATGACATTTGATGACCGCACATGGGGCAAGTATCAATTCTTCTCAAGAGAATTCGAAGGCCTACAGAACACCCAGGACTTAACTCATGTTTGGGCTAGAGCCGGCTTCACGGAGTATTTCAGTGATCCTCTGCCCAAACCTGACTTTTATAGGTGAGTTACTTAATCACCACTTTGCTGGCCTCAAAGAATAAGGACATCCCAGGAACCTTTATTTTGCCTTCTTTAGTGGATGATCCACCTTACAAAAGATTTTATCTTTCGAAGGATTTAATCAGAGCGGCCATCAAGATTCATGGAACACACACTCCAACGGAGAAAGAACGGCTAGTCCCAGAGCAGATGAAGCGTGGTGACGTAACTAAGTGGGAGGATATTTCTGCTATAACACCTGAGCTCTCTAAGCCATTACGGATATGCATGCAGCACTTTGCTTTCCCAGCTCAGGATCGTTTTACCATGCCCCACAAGAGAATCTGGTTTGGATTATACTTAGCATGTTCTGGACCGCAAACAGTTGATCTAGCTAGCTGGATAATTGATCAGCTCTATTTGGCACAGCATAGGTGGGAGCGAAAGAAGGTAATCAATGGGTGCTGCGCCCTCACCAGGATCATATATATGTGCTTGGCGTATGACTTACCAATTGAGCGTGCCATGACCAGTGAGGAACTGAAAGCATTTAAAGGCACCACTAGGAAGGCTAGAAAGTCTAGCAAAGGCAGAGCCGGAAAACGCATGAGAGGTACTATCCCGTGCCTACAAGTCGCAGCATCACCCTCTCCACAACCATCTCCAGAGCAGTCACCAACCGCAGCCACTCCCACAGTACAACCTATCCGCATAAGGTTATCTAGACCAGTGGTAACGGAGGGCACCACCAGTACTCTCACACCCCAAGCAGCCACAACCAGAGAACCTATCACCACAGCAGCTGAACTTCCCACCACTATCGGTGCGGAAGCTTTCTCTTTTCCAATACCGCATTTAGAACCAGGACAAGCAGAGCCACTGGACCAAACGTTTGATTTTGAGATGCCCGATGCATTCTCCACTGAGTTCCAGTTTTCAGAAGGGCAAATGTTTTCTCAAGAATTTGAAAGGCCTAGCTACCCTACCACACCCAGGGATCAGCCACAAGGACAGGTCGTGTCCAGCTCCGATGATGAAAGGACAGCAACCGATGACGACGAAGGAGACGACGAAGCTAGCCAGGGAACACATGAATCCCAAGAGCAGGAACAGACAGATGGCCAAGGCCAACAAACCGACACACATGGCGATACAAGTACCTATGAAGATGAAACTTATGAGGCAGCAGCTTACACTCTAGCTATCAAGAAGCTGTATAGAACTATGGAAAAAGTTTGGGCACGCAAGAAGCTGACAGAGGAAGAAAGCCAAAAAATAATAGAACAAGAACTTGTCACAGGCGGATTCGAAGACGCATATATCAAAGGATTCAAAGAATTAGTCCAATCAGTAGGCTCCAACGAGGCACTCAGGTACTTGCAACGAAAACCACTGCCACAATTTGACCCCCGTAGAGTACGACTACTTTCAAAGCCCGGCGAATACATTCGTGTACCAACCGGAGCACAATCTTCAGAACAAGCCAGGGAGGCATGCCTCGTCCCCGAACGATCATTGGCCGTAGAAACCATCATTGTAGATTCCCCACCCCGCGCTACAATTGTACCTACCTCAGTAGTCACTGAAGTACCGACCACCCCAACCGCCCCTCTCTCACCACCCGTCCATCCAGCCTCCCCTCTTCACCCTCCTTCCCCCAGACCCACATCTTCATTTGCCGGTGGTGTTGCAGAAACCGTCTTTACGACCACTCATCCCACAATTCCCACGCCCATTAGCCCTAATCTACCCCTTCCCACATCCACCTTTCTATCCAACCCATTCCTTCATCAATCTTTTCCATCTTTCCCCACAACTCCAAGACCCCTTTTCCCATTCCCCCCACCATTAACCTTCTCCCCCGTCTCACCTCCCCGACCCACTGTAACCCCTCTTTCCCCTTTCCACCAAGCTGCTCCAGCCAGCCCCCCTGTAAATTACCCCTCAACCTTTGTAAATCCCGTATTTACACCAGCACGAGTACCCACAATCACACCCATATTCACGGTCACCGCACTAGATACGTCCACCAACATGGACATCTCACCACCCACTGCACCATCGCTCACTTCACTCACGGCACAAACATTTTTAGGCACATCACAATTTTCAACAATCACTACATCATCAACCTTCCCATCCCCATTCCCCGTTCCCGTTGCATCCACACCAACTGCATCTTTATTTAGCACCCCGTTAATACTATCACCCACTGTAGATAATGCATTCCGACAGATGTTCATATGTATGACGCAAGTAAGAGATGAGTTCACATCTCTTGGTGATAATTATCAGCAGCTGCAGAGGACAACCAATGACTTACAGTCGCAGCTTAATTTATTGTCCATGGAGAATGCCTCTCTGAACAACCGCTACCAAGAATTAAGCGAGGCATATCACAAATTGGAACTAGAAAGCGAAGCGAAGACCAAGGAAGCCACGGCTGACCTGGATAATTTATTAACAGCCCAGACAGTCCGCAATGCAACGCTAACACAAAACATGGGCTTACTACGAAGACACCTAGTAGCCGCCAAGGAAGAAAACCAGCGCTTACAGGATCAGAACCGAGAAAACTTAGAAGCAGCGCTCGACCACCCAGACCAACCACTCAGTCCTAGCAGGTTCAAAGCCATTCCTTCAGACTCAATGAGGATGCTGCTAGACGATCATGTAAGATTGCTAGATGAATATGACCGCATGAACGAGGAGTTACAGAAACTCAAAGAAGATCACAAATTACTCCAGTTACGAGAACCGGCACACCAAGACGTACCAGCACCTGTGGACCCCTCTCCTGCCCTCCTAGAGGAACTCAACTCATTACGGGCCCAGGTATCGACCCTTGAATCAAGGATTGCAGTATACGAAGCGCCACCAAGGCCAGATTCCCCACCTGAGCTTCCAGCTGAGGAAGAAACGATCACCATCCCGGTGGAGGAAACGTTTGAAGAAGCATACGAGCCACAACCCATCCCAGGCGGACGCGTCACGGCCGAAGGTCAGATGACGTACGAACTTCCGACCCCGGCGTGGATGAAGACTATTGAGGAACTTGGAACAACGCACTCAGCTAGAGTAGAGGCACAATTACATGCCATGGCGATGATAGAAGAACGAATATTACAGTCTCCATTCTTTGCTCAATTGGCCCCGCGACGATACATATCTGGGCACGAGCTACAGTATAAACCGTACTTCATGTTAATGGCCGAATACCAGTTAGCCATTGGAAAAGAGACAGGTAAAAACCATCGCATGCAACTCAATTCGAGGCGGCTGATTTGCCACTAGATGCACAGAAAGGAAGGATCTATCAATCAGAGTGGCGAAAAAATCTACTACAGCAGTATCCAGAGATGATGAGTACATGGGTAAAGGCACCTTTGCACCTGAAGTATAACCCGTGTTGGGGACCAGTGCCACGACGCCGCTCCTGGACTGCCTTTGCGATTAAGGTACAAAACAATAAGCAGTGCCAAGACTGGTTGAATTACCCCTATTTTAAGCCACCCATTGAGTTACCAACTGTTGGCTACATGATGGCTACAATTCGCCACTGGCTCCCTAGATTAAAGCATATGGATGATATAGCGGCGCATATGACTGTCAAAATCTTTGACATGATGCAAATGATTTTTAAAGTCTTCCGACGCGTCAAGGCACCCCATGTCAACACCCCGGGCTTTGAGCATGGCAATTTTGATCTGGTATATGATATGAGTACAACGCCATCGCTATGGGTTTGTTATGCCTGGCACTGCAGAATAAAGTACCTACCGGCGTGCTACAAGCAGACATTCGAAGAGATGTTCACAACCGGTTTTTGGGAATACCATTCAGAGGTATTCATAAGCAGGCCTACTCATTTATTACAATTATTTGCCTATGAACGAATGGTCTATTCCACACATTATCAGCTCCCGCCACCGGAAGAACCGCAACCAATCGACTGGGAGAAACTCGAGGCCGACCTGGCCCGAGGCATTCGTATCTCCGAGCACACCCTCGCTCAAGACCTACTACAGAACTATATCCGGCAGACCTCACAGCAAGGTTCTGTCAGGGACGACAGAAGCGAGAGGGAGGGGGGTGTTGGAAGCAGCCAGAGGCACAGACGACATGGAAGCATGTAACGACAAAGCAGGGAGCCAGTTGAATCGTTTTTCAAATAATTATGTTTTCAAATACTTTCCAAAAACCTCCAACAGTGATTTTTATCACTATTGTAACATATGTAACATAGAAAACCCCATTTTGTAATCCATAGCTCCATTTTTTGCAAGCCGAGGAGTCCTCGAGCTTGAGGAGCTTAGGTAGAATGCGCGTACCAATTTTCGTTATTTTTAGATACTGTTTACCCTTCCAAATAGCATCTATGACCTAATTTTTAACTATGCCGGTCACTAGATGTGAAACTGGTCAAAACTAGTCTAGAAACTATAAAAAGAGCGAGAGAGCTCATTTTTGAGGTTGGCTAGTGTGAGCTTAGAGCTATTTTGAGCTTGTAATAGTGTTCTTGAGTAATAGAGCTAATTTCCCACCTTCCATTGTGTCTTGCTTGTCTCTTCGTTGTGTGTGTGTATGTGTGTGTGCATTTCTATGCTTCTCACCTTCACTCTCACTTCATCTCACATTCACGATCTTCATATCACTCCTATCTCTTCTGCGGATTGACATTAAGGAGGTGGAGCTTCTTAACGTGGTGCTCACCATTGTGCTAGAGCAACAGTATAGTCCAAGTAATGCAGATCCCTCTCTCTACATGAAGAAAGAAGAAGGCAAGCAGGTATATATTTGCATATATGTTGATGATCTCATCATAACAGGAAGTAATGTTACATGAATACAAGAGATAAAAAGAAAACTCGGTAAGGAGTTTAAAATTTCAGATCTTGGTGAGATAAAATACTTTTTAGGCATTGAGATAGTCTATGGGAAAGATGGCATTTACTTGATGCAAAGAAAGTACCTGTTGGATGTTCTTTTCAGATTCGGAATGAGTGAATGCAAACCACTCACTCAACCTATGGACACAAATGTGAAGCTATGCTCAAATGATGGAGAGAAGTTACATGATGTAACTACATACAGGAGTATTATAGGTTCATTGATCTATGCTACGATCACAAGACCAGATTTGTGTTATATTGTTGGAGTTCTTTCTCAATTTATGCAAGCTCCAACAAGTGAACATTTAAATTCAGCCAAACGAGTGTTAAGATATGTGAAGCGCACTGTCAATCATGCATTGTTTTATAGATATGATGAAGAATTGCAGGTAAAGGGCTTCAATGATGTTGATTGGGCTGGTTCCAAGGAAGATAGAAGATCCACTTCAGGTTATGTGTTCATGATAGGTAGCAAACCTATCACATGGAGCTCAAAGAAGCAACCTACTGTTGCACTATCATCTACAGAAGCTCAATATAGAGGTTTAGCCTTTGCAACTTGTGAAGCTATGTGGATTAAGAAGCTCTTGGCTGATCTCGATGTGCAGGTGGAGACCATTCCAATTTATGGTGACAACATGTCAAGCATTCACTTGACAAACAATCCAATGTTTCATGCACGAAGCAAGCACATAGAAGTGCATTATCATTATGTTCGAGAAAAGGTTTTGAGCAAGGATGTGGATATAAATTTCATTGGAACTAATGACCAGGTTGCAGACATGCTTACAAAGTCCCTAGATGCTTCTAAGCTCAAGAGGTTCAAGGATGACATCAACTTGCAGGATATGGTTGAAGGTGCAAGCTCACATGTGAGCTTGAGGGGGAGTGTTAAAAATAAAGAAGTAAGCTCGTATATATTTTTGCAAAATGGATTTTCTTCAAGTAGAAGGAAAATACAAAAATGAAAAATAGAAGCATTTACTTCAGCAAGTAGTGGAGGCCAAAAGAGAATCATTCAAAAGAGAATCAAAACCAAAAACTGAACTGTAAGAGGAGTGGCTGTCCAAAGTAGTGGAGAAATGATGGAGAAGAGCTCTCAAACTCATCATGAGAGTTTTTGGTCACTTGGCTATAAAAGAGGCAAGGAAGGACACTCAAGAATAGAGGAAGAAAGCGTGGAAGCCCTCTTGTAGCTACTTCATTTGTTTTGAGTCATTTCGTTTAGTTCACTCTCATAGAGTATGTCCAGCCGCACACCCATTTTTGGGTAGTCTACTTGTGAGAGTCATATCTCTCAATATATGTATTCAATTTTAGTGTTTAAACATTTGTTGGAAAGCTTATCTTCAGTACTTCCTCTATCTAGAATAGTTTTATCAAATTCTTTATTCTCTGTGAGTTATTTAGGTTTTAGTGAAGTCCAGTTTTCAGCTTAACTGAGTGGATAGGTAGCCTATTTTGAATCAAAGAGTTGCCAACTCAAATCTACTCCAAATTTAGTGTTTGATAGCTCGTTTGAAAGCTATAGGTGTCTAGTTTGAGTGACAAAAGTTTCAAGTTCATTGCAGTTTTTAGTTGGTACCAGTTTTCATTTGAAGGTTCAGCTGTTGGCAAGAGTCTTGATCCTGAGAAGGTCTTCTACACTTTCCGCTGCGAATAGGAGAGGAATTCTCCAACACACATGAGATTCATAGAAACTAGCCCAATCATACTCACAAAAAACATGTAAATCTAGCGGTAGTGATCCCCCCTTGGGATTAAACAATCCAAGTAATCGGGTACCACTCAAGTAGTGAAAGATGTGCTTAACTACCTATCAATGCTTAACACCTGGGTAATGCATAGACTTGCTCATATGTGAGACAACAAATTGAATATCTTGTCAAGTAATGCATGAGCAAGTCAAGCATCCAATAGCCTACTCAGAAAGTACAACATCAAATGCACCTCCAGCATCATGAAGACTCAACTATAAACCTCTTTCCATATGAGTGGCAATAGGTTTGCAGTCTTCAAGGCCAAAACATGGCAATGATGTGTCAATATATTTTGTTTGACACAAAGCTATTCCACCATCAACTTGCATAATATGAATGCCCAAATAATGATGCGAATGCCCCAAATCTAACATCTCAAACGAGGCATGCAAATTAGCCTTAAGATCAGCAATATGCTTCTCATTACGACTAGTGAGCAGCATGTCATCAACATAGACAACAATGATCAGAAGCACATCATTTGCATGCTTAACATATAAGGTGCTCTGAGTTTGAATGTTCTCAAAACCATGTGCAATCAAGTAGGCATGTATCTTTTCATAGCAAGCACGTGGTGCTTGCTTCAAACCATATAATGCCTTTTTCAACCTACACACTTTGTTTTCATGCCCTTTCTACACAAAACCACAGGGCTCACAAGCATACACTTCTTCATGCAAGTCACCATTCAAAAATGCATTTTTAATGTACAACTGATATACATTCCAATCATGATGAGCTACAAGTGCACATGTGCTATGAACAATAGTAATTCAACATGTGGGAGCAAATACATTTCACTACATTATCATCCAATTTCGTACATTGTTTTTTAGGCACTAATGCATATGTCAGACAACCAAATACACGTAGGTGAGCAACAAATGGCTTGCAACCATGAAAAGCCTCATATGGAGTGATAGACTGCAATGCTTTATGGGAAACATGTTAAGTACATATGGTTCACACATAATAGCCTCAAGCTAGAAGCTATGTGGTAAAGCCTCTTGACCATGCACCTCGTCATCTCCATGAGTGACTTGTTTGTCCTTTCTACAACTCTATTCTATTGAGGTGTATACAGCAATATACATTGATGTTTTACCCCACATTCATCCAAAAATGCACCCCCCATCAGAATGGAGGGTGCCCATTTTACATGCTGAAAGATTTTTAGCCAAAACCAGAAACTGTTTGAAGCACATAAACACTTCAGACTTTGCTTTCAATGGATATACCCATGCATGCCTGGAAAAATCATCAATGAAATTCACAAAGTAAAGGTAGTTCCCAAAAGAAGGTGTTTTCATGGAACCACAAACATCACTATGAACAAGTAACAATTTATGAGTAGCTCCTACTGAACCATCTTTTGGGAAGGAGGAATGTTGCATTTTGCCGAAAACACAACCTTCATAGATATGTTTACAAGGTGCCTCAAGTTTGGGAAGAGAGGACACCATTTAAGATTTCTGGAGGTGTAGCAAACAAGCAAACTTCAGACGACCAAAGCATGCATGCCAAAGCTTTGCATCCGATGTAGCCTTAGAATCTTGAAGTGCACATGCTGAATCATTCATAGATTTTGCATAATCTATGAGCTTATACAGCCCACAACATAAAATGCCAGAAGCAATAATGACATCGCCATTTGATAGATCATGAATTTTACATCTGCCATGAACAAATTTCATAACCAAGCTGATCTTGGTTAACCCTAAAATTGATAATAAATTTTTCTTGATCCTTGGCATAAATAAAGCATCCAACAATGTAAAAGAACTACCATCAGCATTAGTCAATAGGGGCAGGCTCAAGTGAAGTGAAGAAACAATATTGCAAGGTCATATGTTTGGTTGCCCCACTATCAAACATCTGAATCTACTGCAGACATACACTATTCATGAGAAGATCATTCATAATTGCAAACAGTTGTAAATGCCCACTCTTCATTCTATACAAGATTTGCAAACTTTGATTTGAGTGTAGAGGCCTTTGCAACAACCAATACAACCTCTTTTTTCTTTGCCTCTTTTGTAGCCAGTTTTGGACAACTCTTTATGACATGATCATTTCCTTTACAATAGTTGCAAAACAATTCCTGCTTTTCTGTTTTCTTCTCATCTTTCTCATCCTTCTTTGATTGTGCAGAATTAATAGATTTACGTTTACTAATAGATGAGCTCCATTTACCTTTGCCCTTTTGACTAGCCAGGAAAGCTTGATCTGCAACATGCATAATGGACATGTTCTACCTAAACTGATTTCCTATAACAAAACAAAGAGTAACTCCTCAAATGTTAAGGCATTTGGATTGCGTTTCATCATCAATCGAAGAGTAGAAGCATAACTCAAATATGAATTTGGAAGACCATCCATATGAATATGCACAAGTGAACTGTCAGGCAAGACTTCATCAACAAAATTCAACTTCTCCTTCAAGTATTTGATCTTTGTCAAAAAAAAAATGTCCATGGAATCTCTTCATTTATGTGCTCACTCTCCAACTGCTTGTGGAGGTAAGCAACTTGAGCCTCATTTCTTGCCTAGTATAAAGTGGTAAGTGTATCCCAAGCATCCTTTGTTGTTTTGCAAGAGCAAATGTGAGGAATAATTGCATGTTTGATAGAAAAATGCATGTGCTTGAGCATCTCTGCCATCCCAATGAAGTTGCTCTATAGTAGGTGCAGGAAGGATTGCAACATGAACACGAACATGAAGAACATCATCCTCAACACCATCTACATCACATTCTATAATTGCATTTTCTATTTTCATAGGATGTTTTTCAACACCCTACACAATATTACATATTCCTTTTGCAACCAATACATGATGCATCATATATGCCTATAATAGGTAATTGTTACCATCCAACTTATCCTCAATAGCGAGCATCCAAAATACATCACTACTTTCAGCCATGGCCACTGACTAAAATAACCTGATGCAAAGAATGATTGTATCTAAAAAATTTGAACATAATTATCCTTTCAAGTTCTACTAAACATGTAGGAGACTTCAAAGTGCTTATATTGGCAAACCAAAACTTTTATATATGTTTGGCATAAAAAGAAAAAGTTTCTTGCATAGGCACTGTGATAGTACCTTCGGAGGCCAAAACGAGCTCAGATCGTGATTATGACGTGATCTAGCAAAGCCGTTTTGAATTCCTAGTCCCCTTGAGTATGCTCACCAATTTTCGTGCACTTTTGAGACATCAAAGGGGTATCAACGACACCCTAGATGAAGCAACGAGTTATTTTGATACCAATTGCTGAAGTTTGGGGTCTATGAAAGCACGCAAACAACACAAGGAAGAAGAAGAAGCTTGGAGCACAACACACAATATTGAATGTATTACCATGTACAAAGATAAGTGACACGTTAGGGTTATAAGCATATATACAAGCCGGGGGAAAAAAACCTCCTGAGGGGAAAAAATACCTCAGTGGTCCTAGTGTGTTCACACACATCACTACCAAGATATAGCAACATTTTTGCCTAATTGATTAAGGGATTTATCAATCAACTATTCTTTTAGCTGGTCATCGAAGTCGTTCACATAAATTTCTTTCCATATCTTCCAAAGTGCTTCCCCCCTGATTTCATTCTACACGATGGGAATCCTTACTACAATCACTAATCCTAATTTTATACGTTTTATTCAAAGAACATATACAAAAGTGTCTAAAAACTATTTTGTGATTCGCATAGACACCACTTAAAGATCTTCTAGTAGGGCCAATTTGATTTATGTGAATAAAAAATCTTCTAGTAGGTCCAATTTGGTTTATGTGAAGCAAGGGAGAATTAATAGAATTGAAAAAAAAATGTGTGAATATGGCCATACTTGTAGCTCGAAAGCTAAGTTTTGGAGTTCAGAAATCCATGGACAAGTGAAGCACGTACAAAGTTGCTTAATGAAAGACCAAATGAGTAAGAGGTCGTGCTAAAAAAAGGGGGAGGGGGGAGAGGCAAAGAGGTGTGCAAAAAAGACAAGGTCGATATAGAGAACTTACCAACATGTAAAGATATAGAAGATGATCAGAGACAAACATGACTAAGGAACCATCGGCTAGATTATCCTCTCTACTTTCACTTGACTTTTATTATCATTTATAGTTGTAAAATGAATGCATATGTATATATCCATTGGTCCTTCTCATGGACACAACCATCTCATACCAAAGGTCAACATGATCATGCACAAGAAAAACTAAAACTCATCATTGAACCATGTCAAGTGACACTAAAAAGAATGATTGGGTCCTAGAGGCTTTGTAAGTGCATGCATTCTGATTTTTTTTTGTATGGAATTTCTTAGGAAGAAGTTGTTTATTGATGAGATAGTCCTAAATATGTTTTGTTCTTCTCATGGTAGAGATCCTTTTCCAATGCAATGGCACTATGAATAACAATTGAATAACATACTTATATGATGGGGCGCATCCATTCCATAGCCAATATGGAAATTCCTTACATGCATTTTTTTGTTGCAACATATTTGGCTTCCACAGTGGGAACTAGTATGAATTTTTAGGGTTGGGATATCCAAGAAAGTATTGTAATTGACATGGATGCATTCTTCCCTGCCTATGTACAAAATTTTCCCGCGTTGATCAATTTGCAACATCCGCTTTGAACAAGTGAAACACCTTTGATATGTGCTCCCTTTGTGACGGTTAGCTGCACCAATCACGTGTATCACAAATTAGGTGCATGCCAAGTCTATGTTTGGATTCGTCAAATCCTTTATAACAATATCTAATTGAGTAATTCCTTCATGTGTTCCAAAAACTTGGAGGACTTTCTAGGAATTGATGTGTCATCACATATAGCACCAAACAAATCAATCTACTATTTACACATCTCTTTGTGTAGAGACAATGATCGTATTTGTTCCACATATATCCTTGGGGTTGTATGAATGCATGAAGACTCATCTTTAATTTACATACCAGGTGTTCTCTGCTCAAAGTCTCAAATCCGTTTGGTTGCTTCATATAGATCTCTTTGGTTGAATATTTGTGTAAATCAAGAAACATATAGAGTGTCATCATCTTAATGATTGGTGAAACATCTCATCAAAATCTAATCCTATATATACTAAAATAAAACGTATAAAGGTGTGGCCAACCACGCATTGTATTGAGATTGAGTATTGTGAAACCTACATATTATGAATTCAAGATCTCTAGTTCTTTGCATTTTTCTAAGAGTATGAATGTACAAGTAAAAAAGCTTCATGTTTCATTGTACAAAAGATGCTCCATGCTACAAGGAGATGAGAAGCTCCCCTTCGCTAGTATCAAAGTAGTTATGGATACACATGAGACAAATATGTTATAAAGTAACTTGGAAAGGTTTAACAAGTTAACTCTATATTTGTATGAAGTAATAGACAAGCTTAGAACTTAGCTTAGTGATTGTATCTAATGTTGGAACATCAAGCTTACACTATGCTTGAGGTGGATTTGATCTACATCAAAGGCTATCGCGTTGAAAGAATATCAGTTGGAGAGTTCTTTTTCATATGCTCATTTATTGTATTTTTTGAGAATATTTTGATGTCTCATTTACCGTTGTAAAAGCCTTGAGCTTTACACATGTAAAGGTACAAATATAGAGCCCAAATCCCACAAATTTTTGTTGGTTGAAGTTGCATTCAATCAAGCAATCAATCACCTAAAAGTAGATCAATCAAGATCTTCACTTTTCCTAGATTGTAGGGAAGTGAATTTATTCCCTCCAACAACCATTCCCACCTTCATTTGAATTCAAATTCAAGTTGTAAAAGTCGTGGAACACTCCTAGAGGCTATATAAGGAGTTGAAATCACTTGTATTATACATGGAAGCAATATACATACACTTGTGACCATCATTGTATTGCTCCTTCAATTTTCTGCATCATCTTCTTCGCCAACAGTAATCTTGCAGAGGCTGCTACTCTCTCCTCAGATCTCCAAATTGAGTGCAAGAGGACTCATTGAAAATCTATTAGTGTCTAGTTTATGCATGTAAATTTTCAAAGCATTTGATTCATCAGATTTGGAGAAATCTCAGTTTTTCTGCCTCGGGGTCAATCTCTGCGTATTCCTGAAAAATAGGAAGTACCACCGGTGAATGTCGCATTCATTCCTATAGCATATTTTGCTTATTCCTTATATTTTTGTGCATTACATACACTAAACCCTATGTGTATCACTCCCATAAAAGGATTTTTTTCTAATTGTAATCACGCTGGTCGCTATGGGCATTTGAAGTTCATTGTCTCTTCCATAGATAGTAAGTTTTTGAGCTAGTCGACCCGCGAACCTATCTGTTTTGTATCGACTCATTCTCCTTGATGCTCCAAGGTACATAGTGTGTTTCTTTGCACTTATCACATGCCTATAAGGTCTATTTGAGTCTCCATAAGCTCAAGGGCTGGTCTTGTGCCGGTTGGCTTGACCAAACTTTGTCGCTTTGAAACGCACTTTTCTACCTTCGACAAGCTTCTCCAAGTTTCTTTCATCTAATAACTGGGAGGAAGAGGCCTAGGGCTCAAATACGCCAAGTGAGGTGGGAGAGAGTTTTGCCACAAGAATCTTAGAACCTTCTAGTTGCATCCAACTCGAGTTAACTTGAGTTAACTCAAGTGAACTAGGACACCTTGTCTTATTAGAATGCAAAAGGCTAGGACACTTGTTTAGTTGTTTTTACACATGCACATGTTAACACAAGTAAGCTCCAGTTTGCATCCCCTAGCTAAGAACCTACATAATGTTTGCATGGGAGGAGAGTTCTCATTCATATCTCACATGACAGTATAATTTCATGATATTGGTACCACATCATTTTGGTCCTTATGAAGCTATGAATAAGAACATGAATCTGATGGCTCATTTTGCCTTCTCAACTTGTTTTTTCTCAAAAAGAAAAAGAGAGATTATTTTTTTTAGTGATCAAAATGGAGTTGCAAAAATGTGAAATGATATCTACAATGGTTTTTAGTGATAAAAAACACTATTTTTATAGGGATTTCTTCTAAAAATTTGACATATACTTCTTGGAGCTCCATGCATTCTCCACCTTCTTGTGTGTACACTTCTTTGATGCGTTCTTATGCCTTGTGCTTGACCTTGAGTGCCAATACCCCCCCCCCCTTCTTGAGTCTATCATTCGTGGTAGACCCTTTTTGGGGTGGATGTTCCATGTAGTACTTTGAGAGGTAGTGTCCATCATGTATCAACAAGAGTGGTTTGTCTTCTAGATGTAGTAGGGCCGGTTGTCCTATTCTTCAGTTTATCATTACTAGCCTTTGCAAGTTTTAGTCCCTTTGTATGTACTTCTTCCTTGGATTCCATCACGATGGTGTATTTATGAGCTATCAAAAATTGCTAGTTGCTCAAAAGAGGTTGTCCATGTTGATTTTGAGTAGTTGTTGACAGTGAAATAATTCATCGATATTGATGTTGTAACCTTGATGCCCACTAGATCTTTCAAACATGGTTTTCACATATATCATGCCAAGTACTTGTAACCCATAATGAATTATGGGTAAGTGTGTTAGTGCATGGGTTGAAGAAAATATATGCCTTGTGCATGGGCTTGTAATGTGGCCTTGTGCATGATTACTTGGGGAATGCATGGTAAGAAGTATGGTGCAAAAAATTGGATCTTGAGCTAAGAGCTCAAGGGTATGCTAACAAAGAGGTTTCCTAATCTATCATTGTTATAGTGTTGCCAAAGTAGGAGATTCTTACCATGGTGAAAGGTCAGTTGATATTCATCTCTTTGTGTTGCACTCCCATCATGATGATTGACCATTGGATTGTCTTTTGTTGTTGATGGATGTCCTTATTGATGATTCATTGATGAGATTTGTGAGCGCATGGTCTTGTCCCTTCTCTCTTTTTTATTTTTCCTCTATTTTTTTTGTTCCTTTTTTTGTGAAGAACAGTGTCACAAAACAAGAAGAAAGAGGTTAGTATCAATAGAATAGTTTACGTATGTCAAATGTGTCTCATGTGTCTGGGATTCTCAACTATTTCTATGCACGACCTTGTAATGTGGCCCTATTTTAATGCATACTGTGGAAATGCATGACTTGAATGGTGTAAAAGATGGGGTTATGAAAAAGGCACATGTTTTTTGCACGTCGAGGCTTCCGATGATACTTGTAGATGTCGATGCAATATCTATTTGGAGGTATCCATTGGATCTCAAAATGGTGCAATCAATCGATGGTTGAATGAGAACTGATCATCTTCCTTATAGGCATCCATTTCAGAACTATGTTCGGTCATGTAGAGATCACTTTTGGCCTATTCATCTTTGGATGGTTTCTTAATTTTTTTATCCCTCATGGTTGGCTCTTTGGTTTTGTGGGGGCTACTGGTGCTTTTGGCTTCCGAACCCATACCTTTGTTGCTTGTGTTCTTACTATTGCTAAAGAGGTGAGTTGATCTTCTTTTGATCCTCTTCTTGGCTTCTTTGTTGATTCTTTTCTCATGAGTGAGAGACTAGGGTTTTGTGTATGTAAGAGTTCCTTGGATACCCACATGTGCTGCTTTGGTACACAAATTTGGAGTACTCTTTGAGATAGAGATCTTCGTTGTTATGCTACTTGTTGCCTTGTCTTTGACTGCAATGGTGTGATTGACTGCTCTCTCGTTCATACCCAAATCTTCTTCATGCTCCTAACTACTTTCTTCTTGAATTCGTTTTGTCTATTTGATGTAGCAGTTGTCTTGTATTGTTTCACTTGCCTCTGTGGTTGAACTATTATCACTACATTATTCTTTGAAAAAGAAGAGAGATCCACTTGCCTTCAAGCTTGTTCTTCCATTATTGATTCCTTCTACATTCTAGAGTTGTTGACACATACAACATCTTCTTCTCAAAGATTAATCTCAAAAGAATTAAGAGAATGTGTGAGACCTTGATTTGTGATCATACAATTCTCTAGTTGTGATGTAATGCATTGTTCATGTACCCAAACTTGAAGAAGTTGCCTTCTTAGGTTTAAGTTGATCACATGGTCATAGATCCAATCTTGACCCAAGACAATGGGTTCCATAAGGTCCTCATCTTGACAACTAGCATTTTGATTGTCATTGGAACATCTTGAATGTAGATGGGAAGTTCCACCTTGCCCAAATAATGGGTTTCCACACCGCCCAATCCTATTAGATGGGCTTCTATGGAATTGATATTCAATTGTAGATCTTGGCAGTATGAGAATCTAACTAGAATAGTTGCTACACATGAGGCAATCAAGGCTTTCACAGTCCTTACACTCTTTCCTTGTCCTACCCCAATGGTCACAAAGGGACATTGGTCGATTATTTGAGGAGCAACAACATCCGATCTTTGTAAGAGGTTGTTGATATAGCTTGACTCTGCATCCACTAATATATCTTGGGAAGATATCACCTTCTAGAGTGGCCAATTCAACTGCATCACTAGTGGAAATTCTAGTAATGACCATTGGTCCATATCCTCGTTTTTCTAATTTACGTGCATGTTGCTTTAGTGTATAAACCGACACTAGGTCTCCCTCTTTCAATCCTTTATCCTTGATGTGTGCATCAAAATTTTCCTTTTGTCTTTTCTTTGCAGTGTAGATGCCTGTTGCTACTCATAGTCTAGTTTCACCTAAGCGTTCTAGATCAAATATCTTGGAGAACAACTTGTGTCCATTCCACTCATGCCCGTGTGCTACTTTTAAAGTCGAGATCAAGAATTCTAAAGGTAACACAACATTTTGTCCAAATGCCATATGAAATGGGGTGTCATTGAGTACCATTTTGTAGGCAACCTGATAAGCCCAAGCAGCATGATGAAGTTGGTTATCCCAATCAGAGCATCTATTATTTACCAGTTTTGTCAATACATTACATAGTATCTTATTTGTGCTCTTGGCTTGTCCATTAGCTTGTGGATGATAGGGGGCACACTTCTTATGTATCACCAAGAATTCTTGAAGAAGGTTTTCAACGAGTTTGTTCAAGAAGTGTGTACCTCTATTATTTACTAACTCTATTGGTAACTCGTATCTAGTGAACACATTCTCAAATAAGAACTTAACCATAGTTTCATCATCATTCTTTGTAGTGGCTTTGACTTCTACCCACTTCGTAAGGTAATCTATGGCTATAATAATCTAATGTGCATGGGAGTTTCTAGCTGGGGGTTAATAGGACCTACAAAATATATACCCCACTTCAAGAATGCGCACCCTCCCATCATTGGCCTTAAAGGAATCTTATCTTTTCTGATCGGATATTGTGCACGTTGGCATGTGTCACATCTCTTCACATAGGTATGTACATCCATATGAAGAGTGAGCCACCAAAGTCCTGAGAATAGAATGGCCTTAATTACTCGATTCGAACCAAAGTGTCCACCTGCAACACTGCTATGTGCAATTTCTAAGATTGTCAAATAGTCTGCTTTGTGAATGCACAATCTTATTAACCATCTTTGCCTCTTCTATATAGCTTGCCTCCTATTAAGGCATAGTACTAAGCCTCTTGTTCCATGCTTTGTCTTCTTGGTAGACTAGCCTCACTAGGTAGTGTTCTTGATCTGATAAATTTGACTAATGGAGTGCTCCATTCTAGAATTAACGACACATGATAAAGGGTACCATAGTCCATTGGGGGTCTCTTCTAGCACATTAGACAAATCTTAATCCACTCATGTATTTCTTTGTCCATACTAGTCCAATACACTCCTAAAGGTTTTAGATTTTGCAATGTTCGTTGTTTAGAATAGTGATTTCCTAGCAATCCTTAATGGGCTTGTTGCAACCAATTGCTATGTTCATCCTCCTTGACACAACAAGTTAGTACACCCTCTATATCTTGTTTGTACATACTTCTTGCCATTATTTGATATTTTTGTAATTTTATACTTTCATCTTTGTTCATTTTCACATCCTTATTTGTGGGTCCGAAGGTTAGGATAGATACCAATGTATTTGCCCATCTAAATTGAACAGATAAGCATAAGGCAGTTCATCAGACACTCCTCATGATTAATCTCTTGAAGTGATGCAAGAAAGGTGATCCGCCCAGAGATGGATCCTACCTTTCCTAACAACCACTTCAAAGTCGTATTCCATTAGTAAAAGGAACGATCTTACTAAGCATCTTGTATTGCAAAGGTTTATTGACCAAATATAATAAAGCTTGATGATCAGTGAAAAACTTGAACTTGTTGGCCAATAGATAGTGTCTAAACTTCTTCACAGTGTATACCATGCCTAAGCCTTCTCTTTCAGTTGTTGTATAGTTTCATTCAGTCGTGTTTAGCTATTTGCTAGCATATGCTATAGGCAAATCTAGATTTCCTTCACTTGTGGGTTGTGCTAGCACACATCCTATTGCATAATTGAATGTGTCTAGTGTTGGTGCAAGTGCCAAGCCTACACACTTGGCTATGCATGAGAAGTATTTATGTGCAATTATTGAAGACCCATGGAAACCATTGCCTATGGATTTTTATCTTTAACCATTTGTAAAAATCGCTTATGCTGGCGAACAAAAACAGGTATATACCTTTGGCACAAAAAGACAAAATATCCTGCACAAGTGCTGTGATAGTGCATTCAAAGGCCAAAACGAGCTCAGATCTCAAAAACACGCTGAGTATGCTCACCAAAATTCATGTGATTCGGAGACTGCAACCAGAGGAGTGTTGAAGATGCCCTAGATGAAGCGACGACCTGCTCTGATACGAATTGTTGGAGTTAGACATCTGCGGAAGCACGCGAACAACACAAGGAAGAAGAAGAAGTTTGGACCACAACACACAATACTGAATGTATTACTAGAGAATGTACAAAGATAAGCAGCCCATTAGGGCAATATGCGTATATACAAGCCTGGGGAAAAAACACCTCATAAAGAGGGAAAAAAGTGCCCCAACAGTCCCAGAGTGTTCACACACATCACTACCTAAATATATCAACAGAACAGTTATGCATCCGATTTCAGATCCATGATGCGGTAATTCTCGGTAGATAAATGTCCTACCGAAAAGATGTTAACAGAATTTTTTGTTGATGGAATTCAGCCCCGCATCAAAGAAAAGATCTATATTTATATATTCAACCAAACTTGTACACTTGATCAGATCATTGACTTAGCTATAAGGATGGACTAAAAGATGCAATTTTCTAACTTGGGCTATGAGAAGACTAATTTGGTGTTCAAGAAGGGTATGACCCTGGAGAAGCAGTTGTATTGTCTATGATGCAAAAATGCGGGCCACATCACGAACGATTGCATGCTAAACCAAGTATTTTGCCCAATTTGCAACAAGACTAATCACAGTTTAGAGGAATGCCATTTTAATGCAAAAAATACACTAGTTTCTACTACACAAGTAGATCTACCCGCTTGGAAAGGGAACTCAGTTGGATATAAGCCCCAAGTTTCTAGTGGACAATGGCAGAATAGTTAGGATGTTAGGTTTGCAGGGTCATCCCAATATCCGGATTCATAGCAATTTTTGGAATAGAGGCATGGGTTCCAGCAAAACAGATAAGATTTCGGTAGAGGTCAGAGATTTCAACAACTTGGGCCAAGCAATTTGGGTAATCGACCAATTCAGTGTCAGTTCTACTTAACATGGTCATAGATGATGGGAATGCAAGGAGGCTGAGGAATATGATCAGCAGAAGCTAAGCTCAAGGTGCCCATGGCCAATGTAGTGACCTTGGAGTATCTAGAGCCTTCAACATCAGTGGTCACCAGATCCCAAAAAGAGTATTTGAGTGAACAAAAATTGGATTATTTAACACTTGTGGAGCAGAAGCAAACACTTAAGAAGGTTGTACAATGGGCTATGAAGTATCCACCATACTATGTAGAGCCTCTGCTACTTCTAGCATAATCTTTCAGAGAAAAGTGGCATAATATATCTAGTAAGAAAACTGATGAAGTTTTGCAGGAGACAAAGGGGAATGATGGACCATCAATGGATTCACCAGTAATCAAAGTGTTGTAGGCTGTGCCTATGGAATATGAAACTACTAGTAGATTTCAGAGCCAGCAGGTCCAAATGGAACAGAAACAAGGGTATACAGACTATGAACCACTAGTGAAGGATGAGTATTATGAGTTCCTATAGGAAACACATATGAAATTGTCATTGGGGGCCTTATTGGAGCTAGTTTGAGCATTTTGGAAACAATTACTACAACAACTACAAGAAAAATATGCACCTTCCAAGAGTCAGGAACCCTTGATTTCAATGGTAAGGAATGTGCTTGATAGGATAGTGGATTATGCGGTCCCTATAATCACAATGCAATACAAAAATAAAGCTATTCCAAAGGTTTTGTGTCACTCTAGCAGAATGGTAAGCATCAGGTTAAGAAGCTCCACCTCCTTAATGTCAATCCGCGGAAGAGATAGGAGTGATATGAAGATCGTGAACGCGAGATGTAGTGAGATTGACGGTGAGAAGCATAGAGATGCACACACACATATACACACACACATGTATGAGATAAGCAAGACACAATGGAAGGTTGAAAATAGATTCTATTACTCAAGAACACTCTTACAAGCCCAAAATAGCTCTAATCTCTTCTCTACTCATACAAACTAACCTCAAAAATGAGCTCTCTAGCTCTATTTATAGTTTTTTCGACTAGTTTTGACCGGTTTCACATCTAGTGTCTGGCATAGTTAAAAAATAGGTTCTAGGTACTATTTGAAGGTCTAAACGAGATCTAAAAATAGACAAAATTGGTAGGCTCGTTCTATCTAAGCTCCTCAAGCTCGAGGACTCCTCGGCTTGCACAAAATGGAGCTACTAATTACAAAAGTGGTTTTTCTATGTTACATATGGTATAAGAGTGATGAAAATCACTGTTGAGGGCTTTGAAAAGGTATTAAATAACATATTTCTTTGAAAAAATAATCCGCTTGGATCCCCACTACTTCATTATAATCCACCTTCACATACTTCCTCATCATCTGTGCCTTTGGCTATTGCCAACACCCCCCCCTCTCGCTTCTATCGTCCTCGATAGAACCTTGTTGCGGGGTTTGTCGGATATAGTTTTGTAGGAGTTCATGAGCGAGGGTGTGCTCTGAGATGCGAATACCTCTTGCTAAATCTAGTTCAAGTTTTTCCCAATCTATGGGTTGAGGTTCATCTGGCGGTAGAAGTCAATAGCGTGTGGAGTACGTGAGTTGTTCACATGCAAATAGTTGAAGTAAGTGTGTCGGCTTGCTTATGAAAACCTCAGAATGGTACTCCCAAAAGCTGGTGGTAAACATCTCTTCAAATGTCATTTTGTAACATGCCGGTAAATATTTGATTCTACAGTGCCAAGCATAGCACACTTGGAGCGATGGTATCATGCTCATATCATAAGCTAAGCCCTAATTACCATGCTCGAATCCTGAGGTGTTAACATGTGGTGCTTTGACATGATGAAAGATTTAAAAAAAAGTCTGCATCATGTCAAATAATTTGACAGTCATATGTGCGGCAACATCATCCATGCGGTGTACGCGAGGGAGCCAGTGGTGAATCGTGGACATCATGTATCTGACTATGGGTGGTTCACGGGGTGGAGTGAAATAGGGGTAATTAAGGCAGTCTTGGCACCGCTTATTATTCTGAACTTTGATTGCGGATGCCTTCCAAGAGCAGTGTCTTGCTATAGGTCCCCAACATGGGTTATACTTCAAATGCACTGGTGCCTTGACCCATGTGCTCATCATTTCTAGATATGTTTGTAACAACTCCTGGCGCCAAGTTGGTTGAGAGATTTCACCCCTCTCGCTTTTGATGGCAACTCATCAGGCTCAAACTGATTGGCATGTGATAGTTTCTTGCATGTTTCCTTTTTGATCACCAATTAATATTCTACCATAAGCATGAAATATGGTTTATATTGAAGCTCATACCCAAATATATACCTTTGAGGGGCCAGTTGAGCAAAGTAAGGTGATTATAAAATGTGTTCCTCTATCATAGCCATGGCGTGTAATTCTGCCTCCACCCGTGCTGAGTGGTTCTGTCCAAGTTCTTCTACAGTCTTCATCCATGCGGGGGTAGGGAGTTCAAAGGTGGTTTGGCCTTCAGCCATGACACATCCGCCTGGGATGGGTTGTGGTTCGTAGGCCTCTTCATAGGTTTCCTCCACCGGGATAGACATAGTTTCTTCCTTCGTTGGTAGTTCAAGTGGGGAATTAGGCCTGGGGGGCTCGCGAAAAGCAGTAATCTGTGCTTGAAGCGTAAGTACCTAAGCATGTAAAGCATTGAGTTCCTTTATGATCTCTGGAGGTGTGGCTTCAGAGACTTTTGGTGGTTGTTGTGCAGGTGTTCGCAACTGTAGCATTTTATGATCGTCCTTGAGCTTCTGATATGCCTCATTCATATTGTCATAATCTTCTAGGAGTCTGGCATGGTCTTCCAATAGTATCTTCATAGAATCTGATGGTACGAATTTAAAGCGGCTGGGACTCAGAGGTTCATCCGGTCGATCTAAAGCTTCTTCGAGGTTTTCCGTGTTCTGTTCTTGCAATCGTTGATTCTCTTCTTTGGCCATTGTGAGGTGGTGTCTTAGTAGTCCCATGTTTCAAGTGAGGGTTGCATTTGTAATGGTTTGAGCCCGTAATAGGTTGTCGATATCCATGATGGCTTCCTTCGTCTTTTGTTCGCTTTGTAGTTCAAGTGTATGGTAGGCCTTGCATAGCTCTTGATAGTGTGCATTAAGGGAGGCATTCTCGATTGATAATGAGTTTAGTTTGCCTGTAGATCTACAGTTGTTTGTTGTAGTATCTGGTAGCTGGTCCCTAGAGATGCGAATTCATTTCTAACTTGTGTCATGCAAGAAAACATATTGCAAAAAGCGGTGTCGATTGTGGGTGACAATATTAATGGTGAAGTGAGTGAGGATGTTGTGGGTGTGATTGTTGATGCAAGGGGAAGGGAAATAGGGATGGGAAAGTGGATGCGGTAGTCATTGTGGAGAAATGTGACGTGCCTAAATGTGGTGGTGAAATGGATGAGGTGAGTGGTGGTGCGGTGGGTGGCAATATGTCCATGTCACTGGACATGGTGTCAAGTGCGGTGACTCTGAAGAGTGGAGTGATAGTGGGTGCTTGAGTGGGTGTGAATACAGGATTTATGAAGGTTGAGGAATAAATTATATATTTCTCATATTGCTTGGTGGAGAGGGGAGGAGAAAGGGAATATAGTGGGATGGGGAGGTGAGATAGTTGAGAAGGTCATGGGAGGGGGAAATGGGAATAGAGGCCTGGGAGGAATGGGAAAAGAAGGAAATGATGGAGTGAGAAATGGGTTGGGTGGAATGGTGGGAGCTAGGGAAGGGAGGATAGGTGGGAGGGTTGCGGGAAGAGTTTATGGGGATGAGGTGACTAGGGCTTCTACTACATCACCCTCGAGGAACGTGAGTGGTCCAATAGAGGTAGTGTGTACAAGAGAGACTGGAGGGGCAAGAGGTGACAGAGGAGTAGGTGGAGTGGTGGGTACGTCGATGATGGTAGTCATGGTTACAATAGAAGGATGAGGCAGGGAGCCGATCAATATGGTTTTTTCTTCGAGAGGGTCTTCTGGAATAAGTCGTGCTTCCCTGGCATGTTGTGAAGACTGGGCATCCATTGGTATGCGAATATACTGGCCCGGTTTTGATAGCAAATGGATTCGTTGTGGGTCAAAATTCGGTAGTGGTTTCCTCTACAAATAGTGAAGTGCTTCATTAGTTCCAAATGATTTAACTAATTCTCTGAAACCTTGAATGTAAGCCTCTTTGAATCCTCCTATAGCCAGAATCACACTAGTCACAACACCTGAATCAATTAAAGCCCTGAGCTCATGGCAAGGGTTGTCGTACTCTAGCCTAACTGTAATGAATGGTCTCCTATCCACTATGTTAGGATGAGTAATTGACTTTTCTTGACACATGGCCATGAGGTATCTGGGTGTTGTTTCCATATTGTTATAATGTTCTCTCCCTACTCCTTGTCTTCTTGGCTTCAGGTGCTTAATGCCTTCTATAGCTTCTTTCTGAGCTTCCGTGTGTATTCTCTTTTTTTCCTCCTTATGCTTCTTTGCCAACGTGAGTCTTCTAAGCATATCCTCAGTAAGAGTTTCTTGATAAAGCTTGACTCTACAGCCACTAATGTGATTAGGCATTATCTATCCTTCTAAGGTGGCTAATTGTACTGGCCCTACTTGTCGAGAGTCTGTTAATGATCATAGGTCCATAACCTCGCTTTTCTAATTTTTGTGCATGTTGTTTCAGCATATACACTAGGACTAAATCTCCTTATTTTAAGCTTTTGTCTTTAACATGTGTGTCGAAATAGGCTTTCTGTTGTCTCTTTGCTGCATATATGCCTTTTGCTGCTTTCAGCCTGGTTTCTCCTAATCTTTCCAAGTCCATTATTCTTGACAATAATTCATGGCCGATCCACTGATGTTCTTGTGCAACCTTAAGGGTTTGTATCAAGAATTCCAAAGGAAGCACAACATTCTGACCAAAAACCATTTGAAAGGGAGTTGCATTGAGTACAGTCTTGTAGGCCACTCGATATGCCCAAACAGTGTGGTGTAACTGTTTGTCCCAATCTGAACATTTGTTGTTCACGAGTTTCATCAGTACAATGCAAAGGATCTTGTTAGTACTTTCTGCTTGACCATTGGCATGAGGATGATATGGTGTGGATTTCTTGTGAATCACCATAAAATCCTGTAACAAATATTCAATGACTTGGTTTAGAAAGTGAGTTCCTTTGTTGCTCACTAACTCCATAGGCAGTCCATATCTTGTAAAGACATTTTCAAATAAGAATTTTACGGTCGTGTGTGCATCATTATTTTTTGTGGCCTTAGCCTCTCACCATTTTGTAAGATAATCTGTTGCAACTATGATGTATTTTGCATGAGTACCTTTTGCAAGAGGTTAATGGGTCGTACAAAATCTATACCGCACTTGGAAAATGCACGTCCTCCCATCATGGGTTTCAATGGCATTTCATCTCTGCGAGTAGGAAACTGAGTTCTCTAGCACACATCACATCTCTTAACATAGGTATGTGCATCCATGTGAAGAGTGGGCCACCATAATCCTGCAAATAGTATGGCTTTTATTATCCTATCGGGGCCAAAATGGCCTCCTGCAACACCCTGGTGTGCAGTCTCTAGTATGCTCAAATAATCGCTCTCATAAACACATTGTCTTAGGTATCCGTCTCTTCTGCATTTGTATAGATTATCGCCAATAAGTGAATAGTCTTGAGCTTCTTGCTCTAGACTGTGTTGTCGTGCCCCTTGAGGGAATGTTTTCATCCTCAAGTACGTCACTAAAGGCTCACTCCATTTTGGTGTGAGAGACATGTTATATAACATGGCATGTTCTATCGGTGGTCTTTCACAACAGATAGGACATTCTCTACACAACTTGTATACATCTGCTTCCATGGAAGGCCAATATACTCCTAGCCTATGCAGAGCCTGCAAGGTATGCTGTTTTGAATGATGTTTCTTTACTGCACCTACATGTGCTAATTGCAACCAATTCGTGTGTTCTAATTCATCTACACAACAAGAAAGAATCTTTTGATTATCTTGCTTATATATACTTCCTACTGTTATTTGATATCTTTGTGACTTGGTAATTTCTCCTTCTTTGATCCTTATGCTAGGGTTCTTGGGTCCAAATGTGAGGATAAGGACAAAAGGCTTAGCCCATTCTGGTACTATCTCCAGGTTAAACAAATATGCATCGGGTAATTCATCCGTTATTCGTTGAGGAGCTTCTCCTGAAGTTAATCTTGAGAGGTGGTCAGCTCTAAGTTGGGTCTTTCCTTTCCTGACTACTACTTCAAAGTCGTAGTCCATGAGTAATAGAAACCATCGTATCAATCATCTAGTTTTACAAGGCTTATTGACTAAGTACAATAATGCTTGATGATCCGTAAAGAACTTGAACTTATTTGCCAACAAGTAGTTTGTGAATTTCTTTACCATGTAGATCATTCCTAATCCTTCCCGTTCCGTAATGGTGTAGTTTCTTTCTACTGCATTCAACTGTTTGCTTGTAAGCTATGGGGAGATCTACATTATTTTCATTTGTGGGTTGTGCCTATACTCATCATATGGCATAGTTGGATGCATCCACATGTACATGGAATGGCTTGCTCCAATCTGGGGTTGTCAATATTGGTGCCAAGCACAAACATCGTTTAAGTTCATTGAATGAATTCTCACATTCATCTGTCCATTCAGACTTGGTCAAAAGAGAGTATAGAGGCTTGGCTATGTGTAATAAAGTGATTGGAAAGAGATGATTGAACCACACCCTTGAAAGATAGGAGATGGTTGAGCTACACCCTAAGAGAGAGGATTAGGAAGTAATCCTCAACCATGGCTTTTGGGGAAAGTAGTTATCCCATCATATTCCTAACCAAGAGGTTGTGAGTTCAATTCCTTACAATGGTATTAGAGCCTAGGGAGTAGGCTTGGGAAAGGTGGATTGATCTAATGGCCTCTAAAAAAGGCGCTTGGGCATCCTCTATATGAAAGGGTATAAAGTAGCACGCGTCGCTTTCACAAGTTAGTCCAACAAAGATTGAGGCATATGTCTCAATCCATAGGTCGGATTGAGGCGTGTAAGATACCATTGGGAAGCTCTCGAAATGAAATTTCCAAATCTAATGAGCTAGGTTGGAAGTGTGAAAGCGTTGGGAAACCATGGGTAGCACTTGATTGAGTGTTTAAGATACTAAACATGGGTGAGAACAAGATTCAAGACTGAGTTTGAGAACAAGGGCTCAAGACACCAAGGTTGCGAACAAGAAGGTTCAAGACACCAAGGTTGAGAGCAGGCGTTCAAGAGACCAAGGTTGCGAATAAGGTTCAAGAAACTGTGCGAGGTTGAGGACATCAATTCAAGGGCACCTAGGGAGTTCAAAGGGCTAATCACCGAGGCCAGAGGGATACAAGAGTAGATCATTGAGGACAATGATTGAGCAAGGGGGGAAGAATGTAATAAAGTGATAGGAAAGAGATGATTGAACCACACCATTGAAATATAGGAGATGGTTGAACTACACCCTAAGAGAGAGGATTAGGAAGTAATCCTCAACCATGGATTTTCAGGCAAGTGGTTAGCCCATCATATTCCTAACCAAGAGGTTGTGAGTTCAATTAGGAGATGGTTGAACTACACCCTAATAGAGAGGATTAGGAAGTAATCCTCAACCATGGCTTTTGGGGCAAGAGGTTAGCCCATCATATTCCTAACCAAGAGGTTGTGAGTTCAATCATCTCTATCCTATCACTTTATTACACTATGATAGCATGCATATGTATGAATCGTGAATAATAACCACAATGACCCATGAAGGCATGTACCTCTTTTGCATTATTTGGCCTAGGTAGGTCTACAATTACTTTCACCTTTTCTTCATCTGTTGAAATTCTATTTTTTGACACAATGTGTCCTAGACTTTTGCCTTGCCTGACCATGAAAACACACTTCTCTGGGTTCAGAAAAACTTGATATTCTCGACATTTGTCAAATACTTGCCTTAGTTCTGGGATGTTAGTCTGCCTCATATTTGAATGAGTACATATGTCATCAACATGAACTTCCAAATTCTTGCATAAGAATTCCTTAAAAACATGACACATAAGTCATTGGAAAGTCGCGGGTGCATTTGTTAACCCAAATGGAATTACGTGAAATGCAAATATATCCCATTCTATGGCAAAAGTCATCTTGTTTTGATCTTCTAGAGCAATGGCTACTTGATTATAGCCTGAGAAACCATCAAGAAAGCTATAAACTTCCTTGCTTGCAACTCTTTCCAATAAGTGTTCCATGATAGGAAGATGATAACTGTCTCTAATCGTGGCGGCATTAACTTTTTTAAGGTTAATATACACACACAATTTTCCATTCTTCTTGGGCACAACCACAATGGGGGATACTCATTCAGTATGCTCAATTTTGTAAATGAATCCTTCTTCTATCAAATGATCTATTTCTTCTTTAATCTTAGCAGCGTTGTTATCATTGTACGTGTGTGAGGTCTGTTTTGTAGCCTTTGCATCTGGAGTCATAGGAATTCTATGGGAGCATATATCTGGGTCTACTCCTTTCAAATCTTTGTAACTCCAAGCGAACACATCTCGATATTCTCGTAATAGGGCAATTGACTCTTCTTCCTCTTCATTTGTCAAATCATGCCCTATGTATGTACATTTTTCTTCTTCTCCTTCTATGGTAATTATGATCTTTTTGGTTTTCTCTTGATTATCATATACTTCTCCAACGTCATCTTTCCTTTTAGGCATTCGTACCATGATTTTTCTATGTTCTATTCCATACTTCTTGAAGTTCTCCGGTACTTCCATGAGTGGTTCTTCTTCTTCTTTTGTATTAGGTGATTTCTTTCTCTTCTTTTGTTTGCTCTATGTATCTTTTAGGGATGGCTCAAGTTGTTCCATTTGACTTTCCTTTTCCTCTTCAAGGTTTTTGGCTTCTACAAAATAAAGATATTCCTCTTTTGTGGAATAGAAAGGATTCTAGATCCTCATCACTCGATTCATCTAGTTCTTGGGTCACTTCCATGCATTCTTTTAGGATAAATTCTTCCTCGATAGGTTCAATCATAAAAATGGAAATGTCATGTCGGTCCTCATCACAATGAGGGGTCCATTGTTCTTCATTCAGCACTATGTCCATAGCTAAGATTTCTACCCAACTATGAGGCTCGAATTCCTTGTCTGAAAATACTATAGGTGCATAAGCTGGGTCTTGAAGGGTTCGTGGATGTCGTGCTGAACCTAAGGTCCTGGCTTCTAACTGTTCTTCCTCTTGTTTTGCTACTTTACACATCCATAGATGAGTGTCCTCATGCAACCATGAGGGGTCTGATTCCAATGAGTGTACCAACTCTGTTTCTTCTTGTGTTTTATGGATGGTGTTCCATTATACTGGGGGTACATCTCGATGGGAATAGTCTTTAAGATTGACTTTAGTAATCACTCCTAAATTTTGGAAGTACAAGGAATTAGTTCCCCAATCTTGTACGATTTGCAACTGATGCATGAATGGTCGTCCTAAAATCATCTCATAATGATTTTTCCCAAAATCACAAATGGCAAAAGTATGTTCAAACTCTACACCACAAGTGGTGAGAGATATGCCTTCTAGTAAGCCCAATGGCTTCTCAATATGCCCATCAACCATTTGTAGCTTCATTCTTGTAGGTCTTAATGCTGGCTTACCCCAACATTTCCATAAAGCAGTGGTAGCGATGGCTACTCTGGCTCCTGAATCTACGATGGATTTGGTGGTGTAGCCCTGGTGAGTTATTGGAAGATAAATGTTACCTTCCTCTCCCTCGCTCACATCTTTGATTTGTTCTACGGGTATCTATGGTACCTTCTTGTGTGATCCTATCTAGGAGGGAGCAATAACAACCTCAGGGAATTGAATTGCTACATGCTTCCACAATTCTGGTTTAAGCTTCAACATCTCCTCTAGAGTGAGGTGGCACTGCACTTTAGTATTCTTGATCACTTGAGTGTTTCTAGGGATTACTGATTCTTCCTTCCTCACTATTATCGTGGGTGCTATCATGCTAATAGACTTGGCTTCCCAAGGTCTTGTGAACGAAGGTAATTCTTGCAAAGAATTGGATTCAAGATTTGTGTGTTCACTTAGTTGTTCTTCCTCTACATCATCATAAATAGAGGGGATGTCTTGGGGAAATCGTTCTTGCAAGTCGCCTATTTCTTGAATAGGAGGATGGGTTTGTTGCTCTCTTCTCCACTTCTCTTCTTGGATTTCTCTTAAAAATTCATATGAATACTTATGTATGGAAGACAAGTTGTCTTCAATCTCTGTATTTGGCACTTGAGACAGGGATGGTGCATTGCTTTCTTGTGTCTCCAAGACAATAGGGTTCCCTTGTGCTTTCTTCCTCTCATTGCTATTGACCAAGTATTCTAACCTCTCGAGTAGTCCTTGAAAGTGTAATTCAGGTTTTGCCATGTTATTCCAATTAAGATAACGAGAGGCTTCGAACATAGTTTGTGCTAATATTACCATCTTCATGTAGAGTTTAGTTCTCTCAATTTCTAAATCTGCTCGTGGATAGTTCTTACTCATTTTAGCTATCTGGGGTCCTCCTTTTAATCTCGCATGGTATGCATGAAACATCATGTCCAAAATTTCTGGTATGGGTTCAACTAGAATGATCCTGATCTCTAAGCTAGGTTCTCTTGATTATATTCTTGAGAAGTCAATTCTAGGATTTTGGCTCTAGATTCCTTGAGACTTCCTTCCAACTCAATTATCTTTTTACTCCATTTTCTCTTAATTCTTTCTGTAGAATCTTTCCAAGATTTTGTCATTTTATTACTAGACTCTCCAACTTCACTAATTCCGGCTACTTTTTTAGGATTCAGCTGTTGGTTCCATAAGAGCGCTTAAGCTCTTGTTATAGCTTGGATAGGCACATATGTAGGGTTGGATCCATCTACGTTATGTACAATACCTATCACATTGATGGGTGTTACTTTTGAAGCATTAATAGGGTTTTGGGGACAATCTTTGATGACATGCTCTTTACCACACTCGACACAAAAACCTTGTATGTTATAGTATTGTGATTGTCCTGCTATCAAAGGATGTGGAAAATTCTTTATGAAATGAGCTCCTTGGCACCTAAAGCATGGTCGTCTAGGGCCCTATGGTCTTTGTTGTCTTCATTGGGGCCGTGGAATAGGGTTTGTATACATCAAGTTTGCATAATCGGGCTCACAATTGGGTTCCAATGGTGGACTATCATATTGATATGTTTCCACATGTTCTGGTGACTCCGTGTAATATGTGAGTGGATTATCTACATGGGTTGAGTCAAAACTGTAAGAATTTGGATCACTTTCAGTGATCAGGGGTAAAGTGATGGAGAGTGTTAATCTCCAAAAGAAAAATCTATCCTTGATGTTAGAACACTTCTATATCAAGAATAACTCAAAACCTTGATCAATTTTGGAAGATGAATGCCAAACTATCAAGATTTGCAATAACTGTGAAGAGAGTCACTACTCAGAAAAGTATGCTGCATATAACTCACTCATTGACTGATCAAATGTGTAAAGGTTTTAATGAAACTTTGTACGAGGTGTCATCTAATGTTTGCACACCTTCTCCAAGTTAAATCCTCTCAAAAGATTCAGTAGATCATGAGAAATGATTTAAACAATATGCCTATGTCTGAAACTATTCTCCTATATAGTCAACTTTGACACTTGCAACTTCTAATGCATGGTTCTCCCAAACTACAGCCCGTTTAATCAAATGCTTCTAGACATAGATGGCTTACCTTCAACTTAGATTTTGAATCCTCATTTGTGTAAAACTTTACACTATGCACCGAGATTTGATCAATTCTTTGACCATCGAGATTGCACCTGTTTCAGAAGACACTCATCACTTCTTCACAAACAAATGTTCCTACACATAATTCTCAAATCTTAACCATAGAAGCATCAACTATGGAATTAGACATTTACAAAAGGATTTTTGAAATGATCAAACATAGAAGGAAAACACAACAAAATATCGGGTGCAAGTTTTTCTTTACTAATTCTTCTCATCTCATGCTCTCTCATACTTGCTCTAACTTTTTACTTGTATATATAGGCATATATTTACAAGCTCATGACCATAACAAAAGTATAAGTGAACTAGTTACAAGTTTAATGTACATATGTATACAAGTCTTCATTTCCTGAATTTGCACTATCTTCAAACTTCATTTTTTGATCTTTTCTTCATATTTTGACTTCAAGTCTTTATATAAAACATCAATTGATGTTTGTCACGCACCAACAGCTCCCCCTCAATCATCAATTGAGTTTTTCTCTTTCTTCTTTATACCTGCCATGTCTTTGAATCTCTGTAGCTTTGGTCCATCCAAGCTTTTGGTTAGCATTTCTGCAATCTGATCTTTTGTTGAAGTATGTATGACTTCAATCTCCTTATCAGTCACCTTCTCTCTTAAGAAGTGATACTGAATCTCAATATGTTTAGTCCTGACATGAAAGACAAGATTAGCAGCTAGATACAATGAACTCATATTATCTCCATGAATAGTGGGTGTACTTTGAATGATGTCAAAACTCTTCATGAGAGTCTTCAACCATATGACTTCCTTTGCAGCTTCAACCATACCTTTACACTTTGCCTCTGTAGATGATAAAGCAACTGTATGTTGCTTCTTAGAACACCAAGAGATTAACTTATCTCCCACATAACACAAGTTTCCATATATTGGTCTCCTATCATCAATATAACCTACCCAATTTGTATACTATATATCTTGATGTTTGCATCAAGATATATCTTGATGCAAAACCATAATACAAACCTTCCTTGAGTGCACCCTTAATGTATGTCAACACTCTTTGTCCTACAACCCAATGTTCTTTCTTAGGACAATGCATGAATTGAGACAACACTCCAATTGCATATGACAAATGAGGCCTAGTTAATGCAGCATAGATTAAACTAACAACCAGACTTTGATATAGCTTCATATCCTTGAATTCTTCTCCTCGATATCTGCTCAACTTATGATTCACCTCCATTGGAGTAGGTGCTATCCTGCAGTCTTTCATTTTAAACCTGATCAACAAGTTCTTCAAAATACCTTTCTTGAGTCACATATATTCCATGTTTAGAATATGAGATCTCCATGCCCAAGAAATATGACAAATCTCCCAAGTCACTAATCTTGAACTCTTTCTCCATTAGTTTCTTGAGACTTTGTATGCCCTTCTCATTTGTAACTGTAAGGATTATGTCATCAACATATATGCACATATAAATGAACCCATTATCAGTTGCTTTGACAAGCAAGCTACTATCAGCTTTAGATACTTGAAAACCAAGTTCCTTCAAGAACTTTACGAGTCTATAATTCCATGCCCTTAGGGCCTGCTTCAAACCATACAAAGCTCTCTTGAGCTTACATACATATTCTGAATACCTTTTGTCTCTGAACCCTTGTGGTTTCTCCATGAAAACATCATCTGAAATATAACCATTAAGAAAAGCATTCTTCACATCTAATTGACACAATCTCCAACCTTTACATGCACCAATGGCTACGAGTGCCCTTATGGTTTTCATCATTGGCACAGGACTATAGGTCTCATCATAATCTATACCATATGTTTGAGCATACCCTTTCATAACAAGTCTAGCTTTATACCTAGACACGCTTCCATCTGCATGCCTCTTTGTCTTGTAGAACCATTTGCATCCAATGATCTTTTGAATATTTGGTTTAGGAACCAAATCCCATGTCTCATTCTCCAAAGCATTCCATATGACACTTGCACTTTCAAGTCCTCTAATATGAGGTAGCAAGTAGTCATTGACTCCCGTGTAGATAATGCTCCTTACTTGAGCATCCTTCCTCATCCAAGTCTTCAAATATGAAAGTTCATCCCTAGTTGGAACATTAGGATATCTGAATTCTGATTTTTCTTCTTCACCTGTGATATAACCTATAAGGGCTTTGCTCATGAGATGAGCTTCCATCCTCATTGACCAAGCTAGATAGTTTTCTCTATCTAATTTCTCTATCTCAAGAGAATCTCCCATCCTTTCTTTACTTGTGTATTAAACTCTTCAAGCTTTATGAGGAATAAGTGTAGCTTTACTTCGAATGAGGTTCCTTTTGATCTTCTTGATAGCTTCACGCCTCCTTCTCAAGATTTTCCTTTAAGCTTTCACCTTTTGAACCTTCAAATGTTGATTTCTGTATGACTGCAACAATCAGGGTCCTCCTTCTATTTTTATGATTCCTACTCTGATACCACTAATGGAGAGTGTTAATCTCCAAAAGAAAAAGCTATCCTTGATGTTAGAACACTTCTATATCAAGAATAACTCAAAACCTTAATCAATTTTGGAAGATCAATGCGAAACTATCAAGATTTGCAATAAATGTGAAGAGAGTCACTACTCAGAAAAGTGTGCTGCATATAACTCACTCATTGGCTGACCAAATGTGTAATGTTTTTAATGAAACTTTGTATGAGGTGTTGCCTAATGTCTGCACACCTTCTTCGAGTTAACTCTTCTCAAAAGATTCAGTAGATCTTGAGAAATGATTTAAACAATATACCTATGTCTGAAACTGTTCTCCTGTATAGTCGACTTTGACACTTGCAACTTCTAATGCATGGTTCTCCCAAACTACAACCTGTTTAATCAAATGCTTCTAGCCATAGATGGCTTAACTTCAACTTAGATTTTGACTCCTCATTTGTGTAAAACTTTACACTATGCACCGAGATCTAATCAATTCTTTGACCATCGAGATTGCGCCTATTTTAGAAGACACTCATCACTTCTTCACATACAAATGTTCCTACACATAATTCTCTCAACCTGTTTACAATTAGGCTCTCAAATTTTAACCATAGAAGCATTAACTATGGAATTATACATCTAAAAAAGGATTTTTTGAAATGATCAAACATAGAAGGAGAACACAACAAAATATCGGGTGCAACTTTTTCTTTTACTCAGAAAAACTTTACATCTCAATGATGAGAGAGATCTTCTTCTCTTCTAAAGTGTCTAATGACTTTTACAACATCTAATTCTTCTCATCTCATGCTCTCTCATACTTGCCCTGACTTTTTACTTGTATATATACGCATATATTTACAAGCTCATGACCATAACAAAAGTATAAGTGAACTAGTTACAAGTTTAATGTACATATGTATACAAGTCTTCATTTCCTGAATTTGCACTTTCTTCAAACTTCATTTGTTGATCTTTTATTCATCTTTTGACTTCAAGTATTTATCTAAAACATCAATTGATGGTTGTCATGCACTGACATGAAGAAGGCACTAAAGCCCTATTGAGGTTCTTTTCTACAGTAGCGTATTTGATTGGGATGACATTAGTTGGTAGAGGTGGCTGCTGAGATAAAACAGGTTGAGGTCTCTATTGAGCCTGATAAGGATAGTTCTGTGGAGACCTATAGTAATGAGGCTGAGCATTGTATTGACCTTGATACCTACCTGGTTGCGGGTATGCTTGCGGGTAGTTCTATCGTACTACTTGTTTGTTGTATGGGCAGTCTTGGGCCGTGTGATTCGTGTATCATCTCTCAATCGTATAGTACTAGCCACTAGGGTTGTCTTACGGATGTGTTACATTGGGACACACATTTGCCATATGATCACCACCATAGGTGTAACAACGCTTGTTTGTTGTTAACCTAGGCATCTGTTTGCTAGAAACTCCTAGTTTCTGGGCCATTTTTTATGCTAGGTCCTCTATCAAGCTAGAAAGTTTTGAGGATGCTAGAGATGAACAATCTAAGTCTTTATAGACTTTTGAGAGTTCCAACTCATCTCCTAGATTGTCCTCAATGTCTATACAAATTCTCACACATTACTCTAGTGTTCTCAATACCTTCAAGTATACATAGGAGCGTAGTTTAGAGCTTAGGAGGCCATCTAAAAACAATGAAACTTGCTTGGCTTGTGAGGGTAATTCTTGCATCGGACATCTTTCAACATATTATCTAAACTATGTCCTGCCAATCTAACTGTTTCTTGAAGGGTTTGTTTCAAGTTGTGAATCAACGAAGAAGTATCATGCTTGATTCCACTTTTAGAGAATTCCATGATGAATGACTCTAACAAGTGATGAATATCCCTAAATTTCCTTTATTGCAATGGTTGGAACCAAGTTAAAGCCGTATTCTTTAATGTTAGTCCAAAAGCATCGTATTGCGTAAACATGTCTTCTACTTGCTCTGCTCGTAGCACTTGCTTAAACTCTGCAACATGGTCATAAGGATCTCTTGCCCCATCAAAGTAGTTCTTCATTGACTTTACTAATTGAGTGGGTCTTAACATCCTTGGGTGTTCATTTGGTCTGGGTAGAGGAAATTCATCTCTACCACCTGCTATTCTTGGTTCCCTTTGTCTTTCCAATCTATCGGTGTCCATGGTGGCTATCCCTCCCTATGGGATAAATGAAACTTGCATCTGGTCTCTCTTTGTTCTTCTCTCTTTGAGTACCATGGGTTGAGGATGTTCTAGCACCTTGATGGCCCGCGTTTACATTTGTTCGAGATGGGGGGAAGACTAACTCACCTCTCCATGTGTAGGTATTTCTCACATGGTCCGGTACTACAAATACTCCTTCTGAAGTATCATCCGCAAAAAAAGATATAGATCATTCATCTACAACCATCAACATTGAGCTCATGTGAAGAGAAAAGAGGAATATGTGTATGTGCTATATCTAATAACTCCAAATGAAAGGGGGGGAATATCTCTTTGATGCCACTTTATTTTTGTTGTGAAAGAGAGATGGAATGAACCAACGGTCTCATTGCTCATCCAATTGTCATGCAAACAAAGATCAGTAAGAACTATTGCATAGAGTAAACCATACATCAAAATCTCAACACTTTTCTATGCATTTCATGTAGCTTTTACAAATGTTAGAAGGGCCTACATAATTGGCTCTTTCACATGAGTGAGACCATATTTAGAGAGAGAAAGAGAGAGAGAGAAATAAGGGTTTTCCAAGTTTGGTCAATGTTTTTGTGTGCCAAATAGCTTCACTGATGTAGGTACTCAAATTAAAGGATACATGTGACTTTATTCTATATAGTATCCATTAATCATAAGCTCCACGTCTCTTTACATTTAATATTACAATTTGTATGATTTCAAAAAAAGAGGGGAAAGGGAATGAATCTCTCAATGTGTACACAAAGAGAACATTATTCGCAAGCTACCAAAAGATACACAAAAGTAATGTACATTTGATTATCGCAAGCTACCAAAAGATACACAAAAGTAATGTACATTTCATTTAGTGCCATTAAAGCGATTGCGTAAATTTGAGTTATTTACACCATATTAAGACTAAATGGCTTATTCTAAATGTTATGTTGCATACATGGATTTCTTATAACGTATTAAACACCAACATGCATAGACATGATAGGACCTTCCAAATGCCATGAGGAATTTCAAAGGTCACATGTAAAGGGATTAGACACTACACTCATAAAGATTAGGACCTTCGCTATGGCCTGCACACATATAATTCCTCATTCACGTGACACTAAAGTCAAGAAAGATAAAACACCAAAAGTTCTCTCTCAAGGATATGGCACACAATGCCCAAGGAAGGCCAAGATCAACCATTAAAGAGATGCCAATAAAGTGAAGGAGCACCAAGCTCCACACATAATATGTAAAACTTAATGCATGCTACAACAAACAACACAAGACCGAGGAAGGGAGTGTACATCGAACAAAGAAATAGAGGCAAATGGAGCAAAAACACAACGTACCCCATGAGTGTAAACCCTTTTTGTACGTTTACTGATGACATATGTCTCTAGATGTTGAGGGATGCCATATATCCATGATAACCAAGAGATGCCACATGTCTCAAACTTCGATGCCATATGTCCAACACTATGCCTAAGAATGTCATGTGTCCTTAGATCTAAAAACCTAATGAACCATATTACAAGAAATGGTTCATCATATGGAGAGGGTGTTTGAGATGTTCATGGCCTATCCATTTGTATCCACATGCATTCACTTAATCCCACATGCAAGAATCTTCTTATAAGCTCTATACACTCTCAAGAAAGGTCCATTTATCCCACATAGGAGGTATTTTGCGACCTACTCCATCTAATGAGGGCCGCACTTCACCTCCACTCATTCACTCCTATACTTCCATGAGACTCTCTCCTTGAGGTGCAAGCTCAAGCTTCTTATTCAATTTCCATTTTATAATGTATTTCATCTCTATTTCAACTCATCATTAAGGTTTTTCTACTATATTTTGTGCCTCCATAGCTTATTTTAGTTTGTGTGTATCTTGGGCCATTGTTAGTCGTATAAATTCTTAGTTTTGGTGCACTAACATGTTCCATTTTGTAGACTGTGTATGTTTGAGTATAGGCATTTTGCAAGGAGAAATATTGTCAAACGTGAGAAAATTACAAACAAATGTGGTGGTTTGGAGGAGATTAATGGTCTCTTTTAGTTGTCCATTGTGCACGAGGAGGGTAAGGGCAAGGGGTCAAAATGATATCTGTAAAGTCAGAGGTTCACCTGAAATTTGAAATTCCTGAGGAAACATGATGCAAGATTCTAGCATGGATGTGTGATCTAGATAAGCATGCACTAGGTTCTATGAGAGACCCATCATAATGTTCTTTTGTCTGCACTGTGTGTTGGAACTTTAAGATTTTGTCGAAAATCCACATTCCAAGAAATGCTAAGTTCGGTCCCTAAAAAAAAAAAGAGGACAAAAAAAAAACAAAACCAGAAAAGAATTTATAAAAGAAAAGAAAAAAAGTAAAGATAATACACACGTTAACAAGAAAAAAAAAGTAAGTAGAAAACAAAAGACATAAAAGGTGATACGTACGTGAGTCATGAATGGGTTAGTGGGGTGTCAGGAGAGTGGGTTAGTGGGGAGGGAAGAAGAAGAAAAAAAAATCAAGGAAAATAAAAGAAAAAAAAACATTATGTCCCCCCCTTCCCCACTCTCTCTCTCTCTCTCTGTGGAGGGGACCCTGAGTGGCTGAGTGCTTTTTGTGGCCAATTCGCTGTTCTGGGGTGGGCAATAACTTCGAGGAGAGGGAAGTTGCGGTGGGGTGGTCTTCTTTAGGGGGTGTGCAAGTGCGTAGCAGGACTGATTCAGGAGGAGGGGATGGAGTCTTGTTGAAGGAAGGCTGTAGACAATCGAGAGGGCAGGGACTTCAACGTGGCTGAAGAGGGCAGTACAAGAAGGAGATAGGCTGGACGAGGGAGAAGGCTGAGCAGAAGAGAAGGGTGGAGCTAGAGGGCTGCTACATTTGGAATGGGAGCATCTTGTATTTTATGCACACACAAATAGACTAATCGGGAGGGAATGGTGAAAGCTTTGTGGTGGGTACAAGAGAAGAGGGTGTAGAAGAGAGCACTCATAGGAAGGAAGTCATCTTGAGGAGGAAAGGAGTGTGGGAATCAACTCGAATGTTGAAGCTCGTTGTAGATGCATGGAAACAAAACGCAAAGAATAGCAAGAAGGGCTTTCGAAGCATCACTGCATAAAGGATGCAAACACAGAGAAAAATTATTGTGGGAAGAAAGAGAAGCAAGCTGATTCGGGGATGAAGTTTGGCAAAGCTGCTGTCACAGTCTCCTGCTGCAAAGTTTAACAAGGTCATAGAGAGAGAGGAGCATTCGAAAGGGGATACAACAGAAGAATAAGGAGGCCATTGTTTGCACTCTCGTTTTCCCTTTTTCAAAAAAATTACCATGCATTCGCAGAGGGCTACAGAGGAAGGGATCAGAACAGAAAGAGAGGGAGAGTCGGGACACAACGGATCAACATGCTGAGGTTGTAACTTTTGCTTGTCACCCAAGCTATCCACCTAGGTTATCCTGGGCCATCAACAATAGAAGGATAGAAGGTGTACTATCCTAGACCATAATTCAAAGAGAAAGGTAACTGGCAGAAATTCCCAAGATTGAACTCTAAAGGTTGCCATTTGCTGTGGTCAGTCATGATGTAGAAATAGTTATTTAATGTTCCGATAGACGTGAAACCATAAACACTTGTTTAGCTGATTTGGATGATGCTGATTCATGGAAAGGGGATGAGAGTGTGCTTCGAAGTTTTTTCAAGATAATAGAACATTGAATAGAGATATACAAACAAAACATAGATTATACAAATTTCTAGATGACGAGACACGAGCGAATGGGCTGTGGAAAATCCGACAGACTTTGAGAAAGTGGTTTGTTTTAACTTTTGTATGCTATGGAATCATCGATGACAAAATACAAACAACCTTCATTGGTGCTTAAAGTTGATATGGATGCTTTCGATTCATCAAACTGATGAAGCAAATTGATGGGGTGAGATTGAATATTACTAAATAACTCAAGGTAAAAGTGCAAGTATGGCATGCAAGGTTTAGAGTATGTGTGGTTGTGTTTCTTTTTGGTTTTGATATGATCTTAGTTGATGTAAGGTTTCTTAATCAAACAGAAGCGGATTGATTGTTTCATCAATTACTTGACCTATTGGTACACTTCGCATTCGATCTGCATTGAACCTCGACTTTTGTTGTCCATAGCCAATATGACTTTTTTGTAGTTTGAGAATGTATTGACTTATGTAAATGTCAACCTAGATGCTTCACTGAATTGCATTGCAGCAAAACAGTTTGATGCCATGACAACACTTTTCACTAAATTGGTTCAGAATAGAAAAAACTTTTTCTCGAATGTTTTAATGTGATCCCTTCCATGTCAGAGCTAGGTCGTTGTTTTTGTGACTGACTTCCGAGTCTTAAAAGACTAGTGGAGGAGAGAGTTAAGAGAATTGTTGTAGGCCAAGGCTTACCCTAGTAGTTGATGAGAGTTATGAGTAACTGACTAAGCAAGCCATTGGGCGCCTGATTGATGGAGTAGCTCTCTGAGTGGGTATAGGAGTAAGTGTCTGCACGAGTGAGTGCCTAGTTGAGTGTTCATGTGTGAGTTCGAGTAGTTGAAGACCTAAATGTTAGAGTCTGTGTATGAGCAAGTGACAAGGTTTGTCTGTGTGGCATAACTCTACATATTTGAGTGAATATATTTGATTATTGGATGGTTTGATTGGTGCATGTCTGTGTTGAAGCATCATATATTCTAAGCGTGTGCACGTATGAGGGAGTCATTTTGTGAAGAGTGTGCGGTTGTGAACAAGGGTGTTGGTGAAGTTGTGAACGGGAAAGTGTGCAAATGCATGAGTGAATGAGTGAGGGAGTCTTAGGAGGTTTCAGCTATGTGTGAAGGTGTGTAGGTGTGTACATATATAAAGTGGTGAATGTGTATGTGTTTCTTGGTGATTGAAAGTGAAGGAATAGAAATCTTGGATGCTAAGGACGGGGGCAATAGGGGAGTGACAAAGCAAGTGCATTGATGCATATTCGTGAGCCCAAGATAAGAAAAGTGTGCACAAATATAGAAATCCAAGCCATTTGGTTGCAAGAAAATACCTTGTCTTCAGCTCTGTAAAAGCCCATGATTTGGCATGCCTGGTGGGACTTGGCTTCGCATATCGCAGAGAGATTGCTACAAGTTTGCTTGGTGCCTCGATCGTGTGGCACAACCATCCGGCTCCATAATTGCTTTGATTCTTGTTAAAGAGATGGCTCAGAGACATGTAACTCCTCTTGGAGACTTTCCACGCTTTCTAGGCTCCTCTCATGAAGATCCCAATGAGCACGTTCAATTATTTGAGCTAATATGTGGTGCCCATGAGATAGTGGATGAGGGTAGGAAATTGCGGATCTTTCCAGCGACGTTGAGAGGTGGTGCAATTGAATGGTATGCAAACTTGGGTGTGCAAGAAAGAATGAATTACAAAGATTTGAAAACTAATTTCTTGAGGAAGTTTAGAGGTTTGGGTTTTGAAGAGAAACTAGCAGAGGAATTAGACCACTTACGACAATGGGTCAATGAGAGTATCAATAGCTATATTGATTTAATGGATACCATTGTGAGGAAGTTGGGAAATGATACACATGATAGAGAGACCTTGAAGAGATGATTCCTCATGGGCTTGCATGATCAGAAAGTCGAACAATATATTAGGTTAAAGAGACCAGCTAGTCTAGAAGAGGCAAAGCATGAGGCGAAGGTTTGGGAAGAGGTCCAATATGTGCTTCAAATGCATAGAGATAGATTGAGTGCACATTCAAGAGGCTTAGGAGAAAACCAAAAGAGTTCTAAGAGAGTTGAGATCACTGAGGAGAAGGTAGTGGAGCTCTTAGACAGGTTAAAATCTGATCTCTTCACAAGAATTGATCGCATATGCTCTCCAATGTATGTGAGAGCATTAGAGTGTCCTCAAGAGTCAAAGACACATAAAAAAGGTGATGAATGGAGAAGAGAGAAAATGTGTGGTGCACTTCAAACTCATCAAGAATGGGGGATACTAAAAAGAACAATGAATTGGAATCCACGAGCACATGCAAAACGAGTGCAATTTGACTCAAGAGGATTAGTTTGTTGGAGTTGCAATCAAAGAGGACATATGGCTAGAGAATGCCTAAGTGTACGGGGATCGAGGAGTGATAGTCCAAGGACTAGACATGATGGGATAAGGGAACAAAAAATGAATGAGTACACTACAAGGGTGAGAGAATCCCACAAAGGAGATATATCCAAGAGCTCTTGTCTTAGGCCAAACTTGAGGAAGTTAAAGTTTCTAACGAGTGTAGACCTAGGGTGCAACCAAATCCACGAAGAAAGATTGTTGTTAACCAAAGGATTCCTGAGGTAGGAGTGATACCTCGAGTTCAAAAAATGAGATGCGAAGGAAGAACATGTGGAGATGATAGGCATAAGAGGTGCGAACCCATACTTGCATCAGAGAGGGATGGGCACAAGAATGATGCAATCATAATGTCTAAACCTGTTGAGATAGAAGAATGTGAAACCCTAACATATGTCACATCGAAACACAAAGTGCAACAATTAGAATGTGAGATTGAGAAGCTAAGAGATGTAGTTTCTCACTTAGAGAGCGAGTTACAAGAAAAAGAATGTAGGATACAACAGCAAGAAAAAGTGAAGGAGATAGAAAGAGAGACACACAAGTGGTTCAAAGATGCACAAGACACGAGAGAAAAGGAAAATAACAAATTAAATCAATTAGTGAAGGAGAACGAAGGTTTTCAAGAGCTGATCAAAAGGTGGGAAATTGACCGAAAAATTCAAAGGGAGAAAATGGTGAGTGAAATGGAGAAACGCGAAGAATTAGAACGAAAAGTTGAGGTATTGATGAAAAAGGTACAAATTTGGGAGAGGATAGAAATAGAAAAGGTATCATCAAAGAGAAAATAAGGGAAATCGGGTTCTCGACATGTTGATTTGGAGGAATGTAGAATGAAGAAAGAATTAAGGGCTAAAGGGAGAGTTATTGGAGATCGAGTGGAGGTGACTCAAGGAGGAACGGGAAATGGAATTGAGACGATAAATAAAATTACCAATAAACCAGAGGCTAGCAAAGTCGACAAGACAACATCAGCAATGAAGAGAATCCTTGGGAAAAGCAAAACTAGAGACTTTGGGAAAGGATGTTTGGGCACAATAGATGATCGCAAAGAGAAAAGAAAAGGAAACTCAAGGATCCATGGTAAAGAAATGGATCATAATGAGTAGGAAACTATAAGGGAAGGTGACCAAGAGATAAGTGAGGGAGATGCTCTCACAATGGATCAAGAGGTGGCAAGGAAAGACAAGTTTTCAAAATGGGTGAATGATTTCTACGAGGAGGAAGAGAGAGAATGTAAGGGTGTAGAAAAATGTGAGCAAAAATGTCATGATCTACATGACGTTGTTAGCAACTTAGAGAAGAACACATTGGAAACTATGTGGTTGTGTCATATGAACCCATGTTTGGAAGAAGATGATCAATTTGAAGAAGACGAGCATTTGTAGGGACTTATGAGCTGGGGAAGGTGAGGTGGTATAGAGGATAGGATGATGAGTGTAAATAAAAGAGGATAGAGGATTTTGATGAGAATTCAATAAGTGTGTCTTCTCTTCGGTGGCATGTTGGTGTTGTAACACTAGAGGAGGATGGATTGAATTGGTAAAGGTATGGATATGAGCTGCTTTTGAGGCGACGATTCTTTTGTTAGGGGTGGTTTTGGAGAAGGTTTGGAACGGGGTGGATTTGAGGAGAAGTTAGGGCAGGGGGTGGTTTCTGATGAAGAGGGAGATGAAGCTTGAAAGGGGTGGGATCCTATCTAGTGTTTGCAAGCCAATGCCTTGTTGGGAGAAATGAATGAGGAAGCTAATGGAAATGATGAAGGCAGTAGAAAAAAATGAGATGATGACTTAGGTGGTCAAATATGAGTCGAAGAGATGAGAGTAGATGGAGAAAAAAAAGAGCGCGAGCATTAGGAAAGATCGAGAACGAATACAAGTGGAGGGGAGAGTTCATTTAGAGAGTGAAAAGCCTAAGAACTGGAAGAGATTGAGTGAAGAACTTGAGAGAAAAAGAAAAGTGGATTCATGGTAGTATGTGTTTGACTAGGTATGCCATTGGCAAGGATAGCTTACGTCTAACCAGGGTTGGCTTCATTAGAATTGCAAGTCTGAGGTGTGAGGATAGATAGATCAAGTTGTGTTGCAAATGTAGGAGACTAAGTGATACTTTTTGAGGTTGCAAATTGATGAGATGGTTAGTATGTGCGGGTCTTAAGGGGAGGAGTTGACCATAGAGTGTAGTGGCTAGATTTTAGCTCGAGTAGAGGCAGAGAGATGAAATGCTTCATGAGGATGTCCATGGGGGGTTATATGTATGTATGTGATGTGTTGGGAATTAAAGCCCTTTCTTCTGTCTCCTAATTCTCGAGACTTTCGAATTGAAAAAGAAAAAAAAAAAGCAAAGAAATACTTGTGTATATATGTGTGTTGTCGGTGTGCTACAGTGGGCTAGTAGGCAGGTGGAACAACCTTGATTGGGTGATTGAGGCCACGAGCTGATGCTAGTTTCACTGTAGGCCTGACCTATATGTAGTTATGCACCTATGTGGGCCGATACGTGGGTGGAGTCACTTTGGCCGGGTGATCAGAGCCACGAGCTGACGTCGGTTTCGCATAGGGCTAGTGTTGTGCATCGCGCGTAAATAAAAACAAAAAAAGGAGAAAAAGAAGATTCCTCTCTTAAGGGGGGACAGAAGAGAGGAGAGATCAAGATGCTTGGATGGGAATATGTGTGTTTGTGTCATGGGGATATGAGCTGATGTGGACTCCTGATGAAGCATGTCAAATTAAAGCTCAAGCTTATCTGAAATTTAGTTCGCTGCGTGTCTATGGAAGACTTTGACTTGATAGACCTAATTGTGCTAGTTATCTTGTTGGTTTGTGAGCCATGGGAAAGTTGTGCACTTGGACTCTTAGGTTGTGCAACAACTCGTGATGTCTTGAATCATGTAGATGATGAGTAGTTCTTTTAGGTTAACCGAGGTTAGACTTGAGAGGTTCTTGCTGATGTGCATGCATGGTCCACAATTTTTAGAGAAAAGTGAATTGACTACTGAGTGCTGGAAAGTTAGATTTGATTGACGAGTAAGAAGTGAGTGCATATTAGAGAAAAAGGAAAGTGAGAGAAGAAAGTTAAGGTGAAAAAGGGGATGGTAAACATGAGAGATATACGAAAGCTGGGAAAGAAAAAATACGAATCATGATGTTGTTCAATACGGAAAATGAAGGGGTCTATAAGATAAAATGGAAAAACACAATAGAAGCATGTGAGTATTGATCTATTATTTTGATTTGCACGATCATTGTTGTGTTGTGTTAACATACTTATTGGTTGATGTTTTTTTGGTATTACTAATATTTTTTGTTGAGTAATAGATTTTTTTTGGAATGAGCAGATTTTCTCCGGAGTTGCCAAGAGGGAACTAAAAGTTGACAAAGCTAAAGTTGATAAGATCATTTTTTGTGCATATGACATGTATGTTTTTGCAAGAATACGAAGGTGGCACACATCGCTTGTCGAGGACGACTTCGCAAGTAAGTGGAGGGGAGTATGTTAGCCGTATAAATTCTTAGTTTTGGTGCACTAACATGTTCCATTTTCTAGAGTGTGTATGTTTGAGTGTAGGCATTTTGCAAGGAGAAATGTTGTCAACCGTGATAAAATTACAAACAAATGTGGTGGTTTCGAGGAGCTTAATGGTCTCTCTTAGTTGTCCATTGTGCACGAGGAGGGTAAGGGCAAGGGTTGAAAATGCTATCTGTAAAGTCAACGGTTCACCTGGAATTTGAAATTCTTGAGGAAACATGATGCAAGATCCTAGCATGGATGTCTGATCTAGATAAGCCTGCACTAGGTTCAATGAGAGACCCATCGTAATGTTCTTTTGTCTTCACTATGTGTTGGAACTTTAAGATTTTGTTGAAAATCTAAATTCCAAGAAATGCTAAGTTTGGTCCCTTAAAAAAAAAAAAAGAGGACCAAAGAAAAAAACCCGGAAAAGAATTTATAAAAGAAAAGAAAAAAAAGTAAAGAATAATACACACATTAACAATAAAAAAAAAGTAAGTAGAAAAAAAAGAAAGAAAACAAAAGACATAAAAGGTGATATGTACGTGAGTCATGAATGGGTTAGTGGGGTGTCAGGAGAGTGGGTTAGTGGGGAGGGAAGAAGAAGAAAAAAAAACAAGGAAAATAAAAGGAAAAAAACAACATTACGTCACCCCCTTCCCCACTCTCTCTCTCTCTCTCTCTCTCTCTCTCTCTTTGGAGGGGACCTTGAGTGGCTGAGTGCTTTTTGTGGCCGATTGGCTGTTTTGGGGTGGGCAATAACTTCGAGGAGAGGGAAGTTGCTATGGGGTGGTCTTCTTCTAGGGGTGTGCAGGTGCATAACAGGACCGATTCAGGAGGAGGGGATGGAGTCCTGCTAAAGGAAGGTTGTGGGCAATCGAGAGGGCAGGGACTTCAACGTGGCTGAAGAGGGCAGTACAAGAAGGAGATAGGCTGGATGAGGGAGAAGACTGCACAGAAGACAAGGGTGGAGCAAGAGGGCTGCTACATTTGGAATGGGAGCATCTTGTATTTTATGGACACATGAATAGACTAATCGAGAGGGAATGGTGAAAGCTTTGTGGTGGGTAGGAGAGAAGAGGGTGTAGAAGAGAGAACTCATAGGAACTCAAGTGATATGCAAGTGATATGGGGGCAATAATTCATTATCACTTATGAGTAGCAACCTTATGTCAACATTATTCCTATTAAATATGGTACACTTGGAGCACACATTCAACGGTGCTCCTCAAGTGGTATAGCACTCCATTTCAATCCAAGTTGATGGAATCATTAACATTTAGGTGCATAAACCAAGACATAGTGAAGGTGGTATAGTTTGTGGGCTGACAAAATAATATGCCTATATACTTGCGCAAAGGTGCACTTAAGCTAAGACATGATTGGATGCATCATCCCATAGGAAAACACATGAATTTTTACATCTTATGAATGTTCTTATTCATATGTTTCTATACGTACGGGGATTTATATAGTTCCAATGTATTTGGAACACATCACTCAAGTAATTGGGAATCCTGCATAAATAAAGTTGAAGCGCTTCGCCATTTTTCACTAAAGAAAATCATTTACATAGACAATTAATTCATTTTATTGGTCATGTACTTTGCAAAGAATGATCATCTTAATGAGCAGAATGTATGGCGACAATGCAAGCATGTCCAAAGTTTAGAATAGTGTGGAATGTATTTCTTTTTCAATTACAAAAAAGAATTAATAGAAGATGATGTTCCATCAAACCACATGTGTAGTATTGAGTGGGGAAGTCTTGTACCTATTCCACTCTAAATATCTAGTGATATTTAGCCTCATGAGATCTAGGAACACCATTTCCATCATAAACACTATGTACTATGCTTTTGACTTCTAAAGGTCAGAGTGGTAAGTTTTTTCCCATTTTTTACGTAGAATATATGCACATGAAAAGTAAAAAATTTGAAGCATAAGTAGGAATCATATCTTGGAATGAATGAATATGAATGGAAAAATATTATGGATAGAAACAAAATGTGATTGTGGTGATGGAAAACGAATAAGAGCATGGGCTACAATATTAACTTTGTTAGGTTGAAACCGAATCATAGGCTAAAGTTTTGGATGAAAGAAGCCAATATGTCTATCAAAAATCAATGGTTGATTTAATAAATGTTTAATCGCTTGTCGATATATTTTAATTAAAACCTTAGAACCCATAAGGTAATGTTTCCAAATTTTTAAAGCATGTATAATAGCTAAAATTTGCTTATCATACATGCTGTAATTCCTTTCAAAAGGTTTAAGTTTCTTACTTTCAAATTCAATGTGATTATTGAAGGGCTTTGGTGTGCAGAACAAGAGGAGGAAGGAGGAGATGGAGGGAGAGAGAAGAGAGGAGAGATGCACACAAATGCGTGGGAGCCTCGAAACCCACATAATGAACTCTCTTGAGGCAATGCTCTATATATGATGTATATACATGAATATGGGGGTAGGGTCACATGACCCTTACATCCCCAACAATCTCCCACTTAAGGGTCAATGTGACCATAAGTGGTAACATATACAAAGAATGATGTAGGACTATACAATAATGTACAGGAAGAGTCCAGATCTCTATCCATACCAGATCAGCCTACACCAACGGCCTCGAACAAGGTGTATCCATGCACCTCAAACTGCTCTAGACTCATATCGGTAAGAGTCGAGCTCACATCTGACTGATGCAAAAACTGACCAAGTTCTTGCAAAGATCCCACTCGCTCTATGCCTATGTCAATCATCGAACGACTAACAACTCCAAGTGCAAATGCTCCAATAGCAACTGCAATGTCTGGTCTCGAGCATAGCAACTCGTATATCAGACTCCCGAATGCTGACGAAACATGTGCTATCCTAGCTAACCTAAGTATGTCAGCCATGCCTGTATCCAAGGCATCCAAAGCACCATCATCAAGACCAACATGTCCTGACATATCTGTATCAACATCTAGCATGAGCGAATCCAAGAATGACTGCATGATCGCTGACTCATCAATATCTAAATCAGTCATCCTATCAACCAAGGATGTGTCAAGTTGTGCATCCCGAGAGCTAAACTGCTCTATCACACACTGTGTATCATGAGAGTAATCCTGCTCTATCACACCAAGTGTATGATCATGCTCCACATGAGCTAACTGCACAACATCAATACCAAGGTCAAATTGATGATCCAACTCTAACTGAGTATCATCACAGTGCTCTATATGAGCATCCACATGATGCTCTAAAGCATCCAAATGATAATCCAAAGTGTGCTCTACATGAGCATCCACATGATCAACAAAACCATGCTCTATATAAGCATCATGAGCATCCAAACATGCTCTACATGTGCATCCATCTGAGCATCTGAATCATGCCATACATATGCATCAAGAATGTCCATAGACCTATCTGTAGGTAGACAAAATGAGACATGACGAGTCTCACACCGCACATAAGGCTGAACTCCCACTAAGATGAGACTGTCTCTCACATGAAGTACCTGCAGTGGATACATGTGCCCAATCATGGCACCTCTGACAAGCATAAGCTGTCCCAACTACAACTGAAAATGATGCTCACCAAGGAATGCATAACATCTTCTCTCTTGTAACTGGCTAACTGAAATCAAGCTCAAAGGGAATGAAGGCACATAGCGTACATGTCTGAGTATAAGTGATGCTCCACTAGGTAGCATAAGGCATACATCTCCTGTACCCTCAATGTCATATGTCATACCATCAAGCAAGTGTACACATCCACGACTCTCACCTGAGAATCGATAAAACCACTCACGATGTGGAGTAACATGAAAACTGGTTAATGCATCAAGCAACCAAGCCATATGTGTGCTATCCAATGAACAAGAGGAATCCTGAGATGAACTATAGAAGAAAGTGATATCACCATCACTAGCATAATCAACTGCCATAGACTCTCTTGAAATCACTACCTGATCTGCATCACGTGCATATCTCTGATGTCGTCGTCGCATCCGCCTAAAGCAACATCGTTGAATATGGCCCTCATGACCACAATGCCAACATCGAAGTCGTCAATGTGATCTATGTCTCACATGAGTCAATGGACTCACATACATATCATGTAGTCTCTGCCATAATGCACTACTCGTCTCCTCATACATAACAGACTCATATATAGAATCCACAAGTTGTAATCGGATAGTGGAGTTGGCCAATGCATCCATATCCATCCATACGTGGTCAGGCATGTCACGAGCCCTCTGTGCATCTCTATGCACATACATGTGTAACCCTGCATGAACCAATGTATGCCACATCTGAGCTTTCCATCTCGGAAAGTCAGTGCCATCAAACTGAGAAGACACCATGCTAGCAATCCAAGAGACTAGCAATGTAACAAGAGACTAGAAATGATACTCTATCCTCAATAGGATCACGCTTGCATATCCATATGCATAACTCACATCACAAATATCTCGCTAGAGAAGAAACCATTTGAACCACCTATCACATAACCATGCATCTAGCATGCACATAAAACCATGAGCATAAGCCTGCTCATCAAGTCTCCAAAAGTGACCAAGTCGATGTGAAAGAATTCTAGAAAAATTCGGCAGATTATCTGCTGTAAACTAAGCAACCAAACAAGATAAACAATAACCAAAGAACAATGAGTAACCTGTCATTGATCCAACCAAAGATAATGGCAACTATATATGCCAAAAAACTGATGGCAATACACACCAATATAATGATGATGTATCTCTCACTCAAGAATGAATCGTGCAAGATGGTCCAGCCTGTCACAAACAACCTGTGACCAAGTTTAAGTAAATGGAGATCAACAATGATCCAAAGCTATCACACAAGCTTCAAGATCCACTAGAGTTCTCTTCTAGCATAAAAGGTGTCAAAATTTCGACAGCATCTCCTCTGTAAAATGGTCTCTAGAACCAAAATAACCATGTTGGAATCACCATCCACAACATCAAATCAATGAACATTTGCTAATAGAATAGCAAATCAAGGTGACAAACAAGTGTGCAATTGAGGCTCCAATCTGGATCATGTACCTACAAAGAAAACAAAGATACAAGTACCAATCTAGATCCAAACAATCTCTCATAAAAGATGTGCAATCGGTAAGTAAATCCGTAACCAAGTGGCATAAGCAAGGTATAGACCACAATGCCACTATACATCCATGATCAAACTCATGATGACATAAACCTCAAAAAAGAGTTACCATAATGTCATCTTACATGCCAAACACATGACACGATCATGCTCTACTCTCATATGGATGAGCTACCACAGTGATCATACATGGATAATGCCCTTAAGCTTTAAAAATAAGAGCTTGCACACCAAAAATTCTCTCTCGAAGAAGTTCCAAAGCAAATTCAACCTCCAAGTGCAATTAGGGTTCTTATGACAAAACTATGATGCTCTATGTTTTGCTGTTTCAGAGGTGATAACTTCTGAATTTGAACTTTTGGTCTTCAGCAAACTTCAAGATCTGATTCTTAGCTATGTAACGAGATAAAGAACACATCAATCGAAGGTGCGTAGCTCAAGATACATGCAAAACGAGCATCAGCTATCAATTTCACCTTCACCTACAACACTACTGCTCTGTATTCTGCAATTTCGGGGACCTATAGCTCAGAATCTGGACATTTGATCTTCTACAAAGTTGTAGAGGCTACTACAACCTACGCATACCAAGTTGAATCATATGAATCGGACGTGTAGAACTCAAATTATGATAAAAAAACTGATATGCTATCATAGTGAATGTAGATTCACCTTCTACAACAGTCTGTGTTTTTTGAATTTTCGGCACTCTAGAAGTCCGAACCAGGTTCTACACTCTTCTATGAAGTTGTAGCCATCTGTGTTAGCTATGCAGAGAACTTTAAAACACATCACTCTGAGCTTCATAGCTCGAGTTATGACCAAAATACTGAACTGCTATCAAGAGATGCCGACCTGCACTTCTACCCCTTTTGACCTAAGATTCCATTGAAGCTTCTTGCACACAAGCCTTCAGCATGCTCTGATACCAATGAAGGGCTTTGGTGTGCAGAACAAGAGGAGGAAGGAGGAGATGAAGGGAGAGAGAAGAGAGGAGAGATGCGCACAGATGCATGGGAGCCTCAAAGCCCACATAATGAACTCTCTTGAGGCAATGCTCTATATATGATGTATATACATGAATATGGGGGTAAGGTCACATGACACTTACATCCCCAACAATCATAGTTTTGCATTAATATTGCACCTATATCTAAGCCAATTGCATCTATAACAACATGGAAAGGTTGTGCAAAATCTGGTAACTACAAAATAGGTGCATGTGAAAGTGCATGTTTGAGTAAGTTTTTCAAGAAGATTTTTTTTGTGTCAACCATGCAAATTTTGCTTTTTTATTCAGTAATAAAGTAAGTGGAAGTGACAAATAAGAAAAAATTATAGAAAAATTTCTATAAAACTAGCCAACCCAAGAAAAGAGCATACATGTTTATTTGATTGAGGTACATGCTATTCTACAATTAATTTGATTCTTTTTAGGTCTACATGCACTCCTTGGCTAGAAATGATATGCCCTAAATATTCTATTTTACTTTGGAAAAAGTAATTTTTTTTAGAATTGGCATAAAGTGTTGGGAAAGATGGATGGATGCACCAAGAGACTGAGTAGGTACTGCTAAAGCCTGCTTTGTACCAGCCCTCTTTTGCTTCAGACTTGATAATTAGACCTTCTTAGATTTCCAATGACGCCATAAAATGTCCTATGTCCTTTGGAAGTGATGTGTGCAATGATTGAATGAAAATAGATAACTTTGGAAGTCACAAACTCAAGAAAACCTTCTATTTATGTGTTGACACCTGCTGGGTATTTTGCTCAGTATGACCAGCACAATAGGAATTGGAAAAATTCCTTTTAGGGGTTATTAATTAGCTTAGTAAGCTAATTAAACCAAGTGGAATGATGTAAAAAGATAAACTATGCTAAGAGAAATCAATTTAGCAAGTTAAGCTACACCCCCGACTTTTTAGCACTGTAGCAGAAAATGACCAGAGATCACCTCAACGCAGATTTCTCCAAAATGGCTGAATAGAATGTCTTCAAATTTTGGCAGCATGTAGATAACTTCAAGATGAATCTAACAAGCTTTGAATCACTGAATTTGGTTAAGAATTGACTGAGATATGCCCTTGACAAGTTGGCAGACTTTTGAGTAGACGCAGAGAACTCATAGATGAACAATATGAATGTAAGTATTAATGAACACTTGTATACAAGTCCATTGGCATAAATAACATTGCCTAATGGTGTAGAGAGGTGTAGGCTATAGTATAGTCCTCACACACACTCTAAAACAGTAATGAGAAGCTCGGGATTGATGAACTCTGCCCGCGACTTTTCCATGTCCATGTTTATAGGAAGTGAGTAAAAGTTTGAATTCAAATTCAAACTTTTGGCTCCCTATGATCAAGCTCCTAAATGCTTGGAGATATTCTTTCAATCAAAAAACTAATTCTTCCACGAATCCTTTTGGTAGGTGATTACAAAAAGATTCCAAGTCAATTTGACTTTTACAATGGGATAAAGTGGTAATTATCTACTAGCATATGTTCCTATGGTTCTTCACATATGTATAGTCTTCAAGAGATCTTTCAAGCCAAATGTGTAGGCTTGTGATTTACTCCAACATAAAGTATATTCTTATGTAACAAACTAAAATCTATTTATAAATGCTTTTCATGCTCACTTTGATTCTTACTATAAACAAGTATATCATCAGAGAAAACAAGAATAAATGCTTGATAATCAAGAAAGTTATTATTCATCATACATGCAACTATAGCGGGGGCATTTGTAAGTCCGAAGGGCATTGCCATAAATTCATAATGGTTGGTTTGAGTCTTAAAAGTAGTCTTATAAATATCACTATGCATCATACACATCTGATGATGCTGTTGCTATCTAGCTCACATGCCTTCTAATATATCCTACCATGGAAGCTCTTGTGCCTTTTGAGCCACTCTCAGCAATGATGTTTGACCCTCAGCTCCACCCTGGCTAGCTCGATCTACTCCAACCACCTCTGCTCGACCATCACCGATACAAAATTCAAAGTATAAATATATGAAGCCCTCAACTCATGAGATTTAAATACAACGAGTCATTCAACAACTGCCCAAATCATTCCAATCAAGTCCTCTAAGTTAGGAGGAGCAGATTTAGGAAAAGTGGCTCTTAAATTATAGGAGCCCACTTGATTTGCATAGAATAGGCTTGGATCATGAATTTGTTTATGATCCTGTGTGTTTCCTTTGTGTATTGGAATGCCCTTAGAGTGTTGGAGATCAAACAAGCAAGCCCCCTACTTGCTTCCATCTCAAGTTTGGGTTAGGATATCCCACTACCTATGTGTGCAGTGATTTGTTTCTATTTCTTTGAGTTGTATCCATTAGTTCTCCTATTATAGGAAGCCATTTTTCTATGATTTTACTCTTTTTGGATATCTAAAATTCTTCTAAAGTTTTTATCAATCTCAATATCTATCTCTACATATTCTCTAAGTTATTGTGTCTTGAGTCAAAAGTCTATTTTTGCATAGGTATGTGAGGGTGTAGGCCAAGTAGCCTATTTTGTAGTCATTGCCATTTTATGTATGAGCGTCCATTTGGGATGCAATTTGTCTCATTTGAAATCTCTTCCAATCTAATTTGACTGGTCAAAGGATCTATGGAAATATCTTAACCATCTTTGAGAAATAACCAGAGCTTCACAATAATGTTTGTTTGAGTGTATCTTGGGAGGTCATGTTATGCTTCTAGTTGCATAGAGAGTTGCCAAATCTCCCAATAGTGGTATGAGAGCATCTTGAAGTGTTTGGAGGGCATCCATTACAAAGAAAAGGATCTACTTGAGTTTTTTTTTCAAAGGTTTCTTCACCAAAGAAAGTTGGATGAAGTTTTTCATCAAGGTGGGACACTCTATCCTCGTCAAGTCAAGTATACTTGGAGTTCATCAAAGAATATCTAATCTTGGATGTAATGTTAGTTTCTTTTTGCACTAGTAGCAGTTCAAGAAGGTGTTAAAAGAGTTCTAAATCTTAGGAAAATCAAGATATGGTTGAGTTCAACACTCAAATCGAGAAACTTGACAAGGGCAACTATCAACCTTGGAAATTTAAGATGTCAAGCTACCTCATGGGAAAGGGCCTTTGGGGTTCAATCAGTGGGACTGACCCAAGCCCTAGGTTGGGGGGTAATCCAACCAATGACCATCTGAGAGCATTTAGGGAATGGAATGAGCATGAAAAAAGAGTTATTTTCATTCTTTTACAACACATTAGCAATAGTGTGATAGGACACGTTCAAGACCTAAACTCAAGCATGAGAGTTTCGGAAACCTTGGAGAGGATATACTCTACTAGTACTAAAACAAGGAAGATTTGACTCAAAGATGAGTTGAACAACATGAAGAAGACCTTAGGGAGTAGCATCAATGACTTCATTCTCAAAATCAATGAGCTTTCAGATGCATTGGAATCTATTGGCAGTCACATAGATGATGATGATCTAGTTGCTTGCACCCTCACTCGTTTGAGGTATTACGAGCAGTGGAAACCATTCACCACTTCAATTTATGTAAGGAAAAAACTTCCAAATTTTGAGCAATTAGTTTCCCTCATGGAAACCAAAGAAATGAATATAAATGGAGGTTCAAAGGGAAAATGTGCCCAAGTGTTTTATGTAGACATTTCTATAGGCAAAAGAAGAAGAGGCAACCAAAGTAGGAGCATAGAATGGTTTGGAGGAAGACAAAGCAATCAAGGACATGAACAAGAAGGCTCTTCACATAGAGGAAGAGGAAGAGGAAGAGGAAGAGGAGGAAGACATCAACAATAAAGAAGCCAAAATGGTGAAGGATACTACATGTGTGGATGGAATGTACATTATGCAAGGGATTTCTATCAAGGGAGCAACCAATAGAGTTACAACCAATGATCAACATACAAAGGGCAAGGTAATTATGCATCAACTAGCTTTGAGAATGAAAATTTCCTCATCCATGGGATAAATAGTGGATAGAGGTTATCAAGTGAGATTCAAAAAAGGAGGATGGTTTGAGTGGAACCCCAAAAAAGGCTACAAGTTGGTTGCAAGAGGAAAGAATCAAGCAAGATTGTTTACGATAGAGGTGAACCTAAATCCTTCACATCATGTATACTTTACTTTTAGCAATGTGCACATTATAGAGTTGGACTTGCAGCATGATGGAAAGTGTTAATCTCCAAAAGAACAAGTTATCCTTGATGTCAGAGCACCTCTATATCAAAAACAACTCAAAACCTCAACCAATTTGGAAGACCAATACCAAATGATCAAACTTTGAGCTAACTGTGAAGAAACTAATTATTCAGAAAAGTCTGCTGCACTTAATTCACTCATTGACTGATCAAATGTGTAAAGTTTTCAATGAATCTTCTAAAGGTTGTGCACCTTCTACAAGTTAAATCTCTTCAAAAGATTCAGTAGATCTTGAGATTTGCTTCAAACAATGTACCTATGTCTGAAATCGCTCTTCTGTGTAGTCGACTTTGACACCTGCAACTTCTAATGCATGGTTCTCCCAAACTTGACCCCATTTATTCAAATGCTTTTAGTAACAAGTAGCTTATCTTTCAAATTAAAGAATGATTTCTTACTTTCTCAAAACTTTACAGTGTGGAGGGAGATCGATCAAAACATTGACCACCGGGATTGCACCTGTTCCTGACTTCACTTCTTCACTTTACATATATAAATGTTCCTACTTAAAATTCTCTCAACCTGATTACAATTAAACTCTCAAAACTTGTATAGAGTTCAATCAGCTATAGAATTAGACTTGTGCAAAAGCATTCATCAAGAAGATAAACATAGAAGGAGCACTGAGCAAAAGATCGAGGTGCAACTTTCTTCTATTCAAGAAAAATTACATCTGAGTGATACATCAAGTTCTTCTCACTTTCTAAAGTCTCTAATGACTTTAATACTTGTCACTCATCATATCTCTTCTATGTCCTGACACTATACTTGTATATATAAGAATATATGTACAAACTTGTCACCATTACAAAGGTATAAGTGAACTAATTTTAAGCTTAATGTACATGTATCTACAAGTCTTCATCTTCTGATCATGCACTTATCTTCAAGCCTCAGAATTTGATGTTTGCTATATTATTTTACTTCAATCCTTTGTCCAAATCATCAATTGTTCATTGTACTCTACCAAAAACTCCCCCTCAATCAATTTTCTCCATCTTCTTTATACCTTCCACGTCTTTGAACCTTTGTAACTTAGGTACATCCAAGCTTTTAGTTAACATGTCTGCAATTTGATCTTTTGTAGAAGTATGTATGACTTCAATTTCTTTATCAATCACCTTCTCTCTCAAGAAATGATATTGAATCTCAATATGTTTAGTCCTAGCATGAAAACAGGGCTAGTAGCTAGATACAATGAACTCATATTATCTCCATGAATAGTGGGTGTACTCTGAACGATGTCAAAACTCTTCATGAGAGTCTTCAGCCATATAACCTCGTTTGCAACTTCAACCATACCTTTATACTCTGCTTTTGTGGATGACAAAGCAATTGTATGTTGCTTCTCAGAACACCAAGAGATTAAGTTATCTCCCACATAACATAGATACCCATAGGTTGATCTCCTATCATCAGGATTACCTACCCAATCTATATCACTATATATATTGATGTTTGTATCTGATGTGAATCCATAATAAAAACCTTCTTTGAGTGTACCATTAATGTATTTTAGCACCCTTTGTCCTGCAACCCAATGTTCTTTCCTAGGACAATGCATGAATTGAGACAACACTCCAATTGCATATGACGAATCAGGCCTAGTTAATGTAGCATAGATTAGACTACCAACCAGACTTTGATATAGCTTCATGTCCTTGAATTCTTCTCCTCCATATCTACTCAATTTCCGATTCACCTCCATTGGAGTAGGTGCTACCGTGCAATCTTCCATTTTAAACTTGATTAGCAAGTTCTTCAAATACCTTTCTTGAGTCACATACACTCCATGTTGAGTATATGAAATATCCATTCTCAAGAAATATGACAAGTCTCCCAAGTCACTGATCTTGAAATCTTTCTCCATTTGCTTCTTAAGACTTTGTATGCCCTTCTAATCTGTACCTGTAAGAATTATGTCATCAACATATATGCACATGTAAATGAACCCATCATCACTTGCTTTAACAAGCAAGCTACTATCTGCTTTAGACACTTGGAAACCAAGCTCTTTCAAGAACTTCACAAGTCTATAATTCCATGCCCTTGGGGCCCGCTTCAAACAAACAAAGCTCTCTTGAGCTTACATACATACTCTAGGTACCTTTTATCCTTAAAACCTTTTGGTTGCTTCATGAAAACATCATCTGAAATATAACCATTTAGAAAAGCATTCTTCACATCTAATTGACATATCTTCCAACCTTTACATGCATCAATAGTTATGAGAGTCCTTATAGTTGTCATCTTTGCCACAGGACTATAAGTCTCATCATAATCTATACCATATGTTTGAGCATACCCTTTCACAACAAGTCTAGCTTTATATCTAGACACACTTCCATCTGCATACCTCTTTGTCTTGTAGACCCATTTCCATCCAATTATCTTCTGACTATTTGGTTTAGGAATCAAATCCCATGTCTCATTCTCCATCAATGCATCATACTCTTCATGCATAGCTTTCTCCCAATTTTCCTTACCTTTTGCCTCTTCATATGTAGAAAGGTCTTCCTCTGCTTTCACCATATAAGCATAATCTTTAGTGGTGAAAAAAGAAGTATCATAGCTATACCTTGTAGGTTGCCATTTGTGCCTTGATGATCTTTTGAGTTCTCCACTTCTTGAAGTTTTTAGTTCATCACATTCTAGATCAAACCTTGGCATTTCTTCAACTTCAATTAGTGCTTCACTGTACTCTTCTGCATCAAATATTTGAACCTTTGATTTACCTTTCTTCTGATTCAATGTTTCTTCATCACCTGCATGAATATTAACTGTACCTCCATACCAAGTACCTTGCTCATCAAATGTAACATCCTTTGACACAAGAAATTGCTTTGTGAATGGACTCCACAACCTATAACCCATTTTCTTATCATCATAACCAATGAACACATACTTTTTAGCTTTGGGTTCCAATTTATGCCTCAACTGAGATGGAACATATGCATAAGCCAAACATCCAAACACTTTGCAATTATCTATGGTAGGTCTCTTACCCCACCAAGCTTCATATGGTGTCATACCCTGCAATGCTTTACATGGTAGCCTATTAGCCAAGTATGTGGCTATATTTACAGCCTCAACCCACAAATAATTGGGGCAATTTTTCTCCTTCATCATTGATCTTGGAAAATCAACAAGAGTTCTATTCCTCCTTTCTGCTACACCATTTTGTTGAGGAGAGTACCTACAATTAACTTCCCTTTTTATACCTGCATTCCACAAGTAATCACTGAAATCATTAGAGAAATACTCTCCCCCTCCATCTGACCTTAGTCTCTTCAATTTTTGCCCTGTGATTCTTTCTGCATACACATGATAATGTTTAAATGTATTGAACACCTCTGATTTATCTTTGATCACATATATGGTGATACACCTAGTAGCATTATCAACATAAATCACATAATATCTTGAACCATTAATGCTAAAGTCCTTTGATGGTCCCCACACATTTGTATGCACCAATTCAAGCCTCTTTGAATACATGAAACCAATCAAGAAGCAAAAATGGTGAAGGATACTACATGTGTGGATGGCATGTACATTATGCAAGGGATTGCTATCAAGGGAGCAACCAACAGAGTTACAACCAATGCTCAACATACAAAGGGCAAGGTAATTATGCATCAACTAGCTTTGAGAATGAAAATTTCCTCATCCATGGGACAAACAGTGAATAGAGGTTATCAAAAAAGGAGGTTTGAGTGGAACCCCAAAAAAGGTTACAAGTCAGTTACAAGAGGAAAGAAGCAAGGAGGATTGTTTACTATAGAGGTGTACCTAAATCCTTCACATCATGTATACTTTACTTTTGGCAATGTGCACATTACAGAGTTGGACTTGCAACATGATGGAGAGTGTTAATCTCCAAAAGTTTTAAGTTATCCTTGATGTTTTAGCACCTCTATATCAAGAACAACTCAAAAGCTCAACCAATTTGGAAGATCAATGCCAAATTATCAAACTTTGAATTAACTCTAAAGAAACTAATTATTCAGAAAAGTCTGCTGCACTTAATTCATTCTGAAGGGCTTTGGTGTGCAGAGCAAGAGGAGGAAGGAGGAGATGGAGGGAGAGAGAAGAGAGGAGAGACGTGCGGACATGCGTGGGAGCCTCGAAACCCACATAATGATCTCTCTTGAGGCAATGCTCTATATATGATGTATATATATGAATATGGGGGTAAGGTCACATGACCCTTACATCCCCAACAATCTCCCACTTAAGGGTCAATGTGACCATAAGTGGTAACATATACAAAGAATGATGTAGGACTATACAATAATGTACAGGAAGAGTCCGGATCTCTAACCATACCAGATCAGCCTACACCAACTGCCTCGAACAAGGTGTATCCATGCACCTCAAACTGCTCTAAACTCATATCGATAAGAGTCGAGCTCACATATGACTGATGCAAGAACTGATGAAGTTCCTGCAAAGCTCCCACTCGCTCTATGCCTGTGTCAATCATCGAACGACTGACAACTCCAAGTGCAAATGCTCCAATAGCAATTGCAATATCTGGTCTCGAGCATAACAACTCGTACATCAGACTCCCGAATGCTGACAAAACATGTGCTATCCTGGCTAACCTAAGTATGTCATCCATGCCTGTATCCAAGGCATCCAAAGCACCATCATCAAGACCAACATGTCCTGATATATGTGTGTCAACATCTGGCATGAGCGAATCCAAGAATGACTGCATAACTGATGACTCCTCAGCATCCAAATCAGCCATCATATCAACCAAGGATGTGTCTAGCTGTGCATCCTGAGATCTAATATGCTCTACCATACACTGTATACCATGAGAGCTATCCTGCTCTACCACACCAAGTGTATCATCATGCTCCGCATGAGCTAACTGCACAACATCAACACCAAGATCAAACTGATGATCACACTCCAAATGAGTATCATCATAATGCTCTACATGAGCATCCAGATCATGCTCTAAAGCATCCAAATGATCATCCAAAGTGTGCTCCATAAGAGCATCCATATGATCAACAAAATCATGCTCTATATAAGCATCATGAGCATCCAAAACACGCTCTACATATGCATCCATCTGAGCATCTGAATCCTGCCATACATGTGCATCATGAATGTCAATAGACATATGTGTAGGTAGACAAAATGAGACATGACGAGTCTCACATCGCACATAAGGCTGAACTCCCACTGAGACAAGACTGTCTCGCACATGAAGTACCTGCAGTGGATACCTATGCCTAATCCTAGCACCTCTGACAAGCATAAGCTGTCCCAACTGCAACTGAAAATGATGCTCACCAAGGAATGCATAACATGTGCTCTCCTGTAACTGGCTAACTGAAATCAAGCTCATAGGGAATGAAGGTACATAACGTACATGTCTGAGCATAAGTGATGCTCCACTAGGTAGCATAAGGCATATATCTCCTGCACCCTCAATGTCATATGTCGTACCATCAAGCAACTGCACACATCCAAGACTCTCACATGAGAATCGACAAAACCACTCACGATGTGGAGTAACATGAAAATAATGCATCAAGCAACCAAGCCATATGTGTGCTATCTAATGAGCAAGAGGAATCATGAGATGAACCATAGGAGAAAGTGATATCACCATCACTGACATAATCAACTGCCATAGAATCTCCTGAAATCACTACCTGACCTGCATCACGTGCATATCTCTGACGTCGTTGTCGCATCCGCCTGAAACAACATCTGCGAATATGGCCCTCACGACCACAATGCCAACATCGAAGTCGTCGATGTGATCTATGTCTCACATGAGTCAATGGACTCATATACATATCATGTAGTCTCTGCCATAATGCACTACTCGTCTCCTCATACATAACAGACTCATATATAGAATCCACAAGTTGTAACCGGATAGTGGAGCTGGCCAATGCATCCATATCCATCCATACGTGGTCGGGCATGTCACGAGGCCTCTGTGCATCTCTATGCACATACATGTGTAACCCTGCACGAACCAATCTATGCCACATCTGAGCTTTCCATCTCAGAAAGTCAGTGCCATCGAATCGAGAAGACACCATACTGGCAATCCAAGAGACTAGAATTGTAACAAGAGACTAAAAATAATACTCTATCCTCAATAGGATTATACCTGCATATCCATATGCATAACTTACATCACATATGTCTCACTAGAGAAGGAACCATGTGAACAACCTGTCACATAACCATGCATCTAGCATGCACATAAACCATGAGCATAAGCCTTCTCACCAAGTCTTCAAAGTGACCAAATAGATGTGAAAGAATCCTGGGAAAATTTTGATAGAGTATCCCCTGTAAACTGAGCAATCAAACAAGATAACCAATAACAAAAGAACAATGAGTAATTTATCACCACCTGTCACTGATCCAACCAAAGATAATGGCAACTAAATATGCCAAAAAACTGATACCAATACATGCCAATACAATGGTGATGCACCTCCCACTCAAGAATGAATCCTGCAAGATGGTCCAACCTATCGCAAATAACCTGTGATCAAGTCCAAATGAATGGAGATAAATAATGATCCAAAGCTATCGCACAAGCTTCAAGATCCACTAGAGCTCCTTTCTAGCATAAAAGCCGATGAAATTTCGGCAGCATCTCCTCTGTAAAATGGACTCTAGAACCAAAATAACCATGTGGGAATCACCATCCACATATGCCAAGAATCACACTGGCAAATATATATCAATCAATGACCAAATGCTAATAATGGTGACAAACGAATGTGTAACTGAGGCTCCAATCTGGATCCTGTACCTACAAAGAAAACAAAGATACAAGTACCAAACAAGATCCAAAATCAACTCTCACAAAAGTATGTGCAACCGGCAAGTAAATCCATTACCAAGTGGCATAAGCAAGATATAGACCACAATGCCACTATACATCCATGATCAAACTCATGATGACATAAACCTCAAAAAGAGTATACCACAATGTCATCTTATATGTCAAACACGTGACAAGATCATGCTCTACTCTCATATGGAGGAGCTACCACAATGATCATACATGTACAATGCTTTGAAGCTCTGAGAATAAGAGCTTGCACACCAAAAATTCTCTCTCGAAGAAGTTCCAAAGCAAATTCAACCTCCAAGAGCAGTTAGGGTTTTTATGACAAAAAATGTGCTGCTCTGTGTTTTGCTGTTTCAGAGGTGATAACCTCTGAATCTGAACTTTTTCTCTTCAGCAAACTTCAAGATCTTATTCTTAGCTACGTAACGAGATAAAGATCACACCTCAATCGGAGGTGCGTAGCTCAAGATATGCTCAAAAGAAGCACCTGCTGTCAATTTCACTTTCACTTGCAACAGTACTGCTCTGTATTCTGCAATTTCGGCAACGTAAAACTCAGAATCTGAATCTGAGTTCTTCTACAAAGTTGTAGCTATTTTTTCAAGCTACGATTAGCAAGTTGAATCATCGCATTCCGAGCTGTAGAACTCAAGTTATGACAAGAAAACCGAACTGCTGTCCTACTCAATGTAGATTCACCTTCTACAATTCTCTTTGTTTTTCGAATTTTTGGCACTTCAGAAGTCCGAACCAGGTTCTGCGCCCTTCTGTGAAGTTGTAGCTCTCTATGTTAGCTACGCACAGAACTTTAAAACGTATCAATCCGAGTTTCCTAGCTCATGTTAAAGCTGAAATACTGAACTGCTGTCAAGAGATGCCGACCTGCACTTTCACCTCTTGTGACCTAAGCTTCCATTGAAGCTTCTTGCACACTAGCCTTCAGCATGCTCTGATACCAATGAAGGGCTTTGGTGTGCAGAGCAAGAGGAGGAAGGAGGAGATGGAGGGAGAGAGAAGAGAGGAGAGACGCGCGGACATGCGTGGGAGCCTCGAAACCCACATAATGATCTCTGTTGAGGCAATGCTCTATATATGATGTATATATATGAATATGGGGGTAAGGTCACATGACCCTTACATCCCCAACACATTCATTGAATGATCAAATGTGTAAAGTTTTCAATGAAACTTTATACAAGGTGAAGGTTGTGCACCTTCTCCAAGCTAAATCTCTTCAAAAGATTCAGTAGATCTTGAGATTTGCTTCAAACAATGTACCTATGTCTGAAACTGCTCTTTTGTGTAGTCGACTTTGACACCTACAACTTCTTTATTCAAATGCTTTTAGTTATAAGTAGCTTACCTTTCAACTTAAAGAATGAGTGCTTAGTTGCTAAAAAAAATTACACTATGGAGGGAGATCTGATCACAACATTGACCAATGGGATTGCGCTTGTTCCTGACTTCACTTCTTCACTTTACACATATAAATGTTCCTACTTAAAATTCTCTCAATTTGATTACAATTAAACTCAAAACTTGTACAAAGGTCACTCAACTATACAATTATACTTGTACAAAAGCATTCATCAAGAAGATAAACATAGAAGGAGCACTGAGCAAAAGATCGAGGCACAACTTTCTTCTATTCAGGAAAAATTACATCTGAGTGATACATCAAGTTCTTCTCACTTTCTAAAGTCTCTAATGACTTCTAAAACTTTTCACTCATCATCTCTCTTCTATGTCGTGACAATTGTATATATAAGCATATATGTACAAACATGTCACCATTACAAAGGTATAGGTGAACTAATTTGAAGCTTAATGTACATTCAAGCCTCAAAATTTGATCATTGATTTATTATTTGACTTCAATCTTTTGTCCAAATCATCAACTGTTAATTATCCGGCACCAACACAACACAAAAGAATCGGTCACATCAACACTGAAAGGATGAAGGAGATGCAAAAAAAGAGGCTAGTAGAAGTTCTAACAAGTTTTCAAGGTCAAGGAATGAAGAACTTATGTGAAGCTTGTAAGATGGGTAAGTAGTCAAGACTTCCCTTCAAGAAGAGTGGATACATCAGTCAACATCCACTTGAATTGGTCCACATAGATGTATGGAGACCAACCAAAGAACCATCCCTATAAAGGAATATGTATTTTTTGCCTTTCACAGATGATTGTACTAGAATGATTTGGATTTATTTCATAAACCAAAAGCTTGATGTGTTTCAATACTTTAAAGTGACCAAAGCTATGGTTGAGAAGGAGACAAGTAACTACATAAAGAAGCTAAGGTCTGATGGAGGGGGAGATTACTTCTCTAGTGAATTTTTCAGATTTTCTTTGTAGAAATGAAGAACATGTATATTCCAAATATAGCTAGGGAAATGTTGAATGAAATGAATATGCCCAAGCATTTTTGGAGTGATGCAGCCAATATATCCATATACCTCATGAATAGGGCTCCAAATTTATAAATAAACACTTCAACACCTTATCAAGCTTGGTATGGTAAGAAGCCAAACCTCTTTCACCTTAAAATATTTGGTTGTACATGCTATGCTCATGTTCCTAGTGAGCTAAGGCACAAGTTGCAAGCTAAGTCAGAAAAGTGTGTCTTCATTGGCTATGAAAATTATCAAAATGGTTTGAGGTGCTTCAATCCTTATACAAAGGTGTTGGTATTCTAAGTTCTGAATACCATATGTTGGAAGTGGTAGTGGGGCACAATAATAATAAATCACAGGTTTACAAGATCTTCCAATAGACGAACCTTAACATACACATCTTAAGACTCAAAAATAGATGAGAGAGATGAACCTTAACATACACACCTTATAGGTTTTCAAGTGTAACGGAAAGGTATGAGGCTCACCTACACTATCTATATTCCAATGTCAATTACAATGTGTGAATATGATACAAACTCACAATTTCTGTATCTAGGTAGAAATAGGAACTAGATACAAGAGATTGTGTGCCTAAGAGGTATGAAGAGTGTGTGTATGTGTGTGTGTGTGAATATGGAGAATAAGAACAATTTTGAATTTTTGTACAGCAAACCCAAATTCTGATCAATCTAAATCAGAAATGTGTGACCTCGCAAGTAAGAATGAAAATAGACTTGCTTCTCACAGTAAATCAACAATTGATGTTGATGGTAAGCTGATAGAATCTCCTCCAAATAATCACCTAGATGTAGACCACAACTCCTCCAAGAGTGTGAGAACTCCTCCTCCAAGATAGAGCACCTCCTAGTTGATCACCTCCTCAAGATTGTGTGAACACTCTCTTTTCAAGAAGACCTTCTCCTTGTATTGAGCACTTAAGCTCCTTGAGATGATCCTTGAGTGATTTACAATGAGCAAGAGCCCTTCTTTATATAGGTTTGAGCCTCCATCTAAAATCACTCTTTGTAAAGCATAATCGTATGCTAAAATAAAAAACAAAGGCGAGTGTATGCAAAAAAACCTGTGAAAGATGAAGATACAATTGCGATCTGTCACTGCCATGTGTATGAAAATTTTTCGTACTACTTTACTTGTGTATCAAGTAAAAATATCTACAATCGGCCGATATTGAACGTTTGTAGGGTTGAACCTTGGTGGCCTACATAGAAGCTCTCTTTTATTCAAGGCAACCATTCTCCACATCGTCAGGAACATATAAACGCTCCCACTTGAGTTTGTTTGAGAGGATAGAACTCCTATCTACAAATGCACCCATGTGGGGCTTGAGAACAAAGCTTCTTATTTTCTTTGTTGAACAATTTTGGACTATTGTTGGATAATTAAGGAGCTCAAATTTTCAAGAGATGTATCTTTGGAGCTACTTACATGGTACAAAAACGTATAGTGTTTGTAGGAACATGAAGATAATGGAGCTAGGCATTGGAAAAGGATTTAGGTATCTTGGGTAATGAAATTTCTATTCATTCTTTACTTTGCATGCAGGGTACTATTAATGATAGGATTTTTAATATTCTACAAGATGATGATAGTTCTCATTATTTTATTTCACATATTTTAGTGAAGGAACTCAAATAAGAGTCTTTTCCTTCCATACATAAAGTTAAGACTATCTTTCAAGGAAGTCGATATAATGTAACAAGTTAAGTGCATGATATTAAGATTTGCATAGGTTCATATGTAGATGCATGAACATTTTTAATTTCCTCTTTTTAGTCTACAATGCTATATTTGGTATGTCTTTTGTCAACCATTATAACCCATGTATTGACGATCATAGCCATACATTTAATCTTAAATTTAAAGGTCAACTTATTTCTTTGTTTTCAATGCATGATTTCCAACCATTTTCATTAATTATTCATACTAAATAAAAGTGCATTTAGTTATTCAAATCTTCTTGGATATCTTGTAAGGTCTATTTTAAATGTGCAAATTTTCATTTTAAGTCTCTATGCAAGTACATAAAAAAAGTCTAGCACAGTGAGCATATATCATTGTTTGTAGGCCTAGTGGAGGGAAGCCATTTTCCATAGTTGAATTGAGCTGTTAGAATCTTCCCCCATCATTAGTATCAAAGCGTTTAGGAGGCTTAGAGACATCAGCAGACATCATAAAGTTGAAGACTTTAAGTTTTTGGAATTCAAGGTCTCCGAAAGCACACAAACAACACAAGGAAGAAGAAGAAGAATCATGGAGCACAACACAATACTCAATGTATTACCAAGTGAATGTGCAAAGATAAGTGACCCATTAGGGTTATAGGCACATACACAAGTTGGGGGAAAATACCTCCTAAAGAGGGAATAAAGTTCCCTACCATTCCTAAGTGTGTTCACACACATCACTACCAAATATATCAACAAATCCCCCCTAGGAGTGATGAGGTGAACAAGGAATTAGCACTCATGTATAAGGAAGTGACAAGCTATGTGGAAAGAGATCAATCCACAAAGGGAAGTAGATCGAAAGCTTTGTGAAAAGCTTCAAACATTTCTCGAGGCAGAGCCTTTGGGAAAAGGTCTACAAGATTAACTTGTATGGACATATAAGGCAAGCTGATCTCTCCATTAGAGACCCTCTCCCTGCCATTATGATAGTGCACCTCAATGTGCTTTGTGTGAGCATGAAACATAGGGTTCCTCACAACTCCTAATCTGCTCTGATTATGAGTGAAGATGATGGTGGAAGAAGAGTGGCCAACAGCCAAATCATCCAAAAGGCTTTTGAGCCACACACACTAAAAAATCGCTATGAAAGCTATCCTGTACTCAAACTCACAACTAGCGATGGCCATAGTAGGCTACTTCTTGATCAACCAAGATATGCATAAGCTACCAAGGATGAAGGAAAATTCACTAGTGGACACATGAGTGTCACAACAACTAGCCTAGAATGAGTCAAAGAGAATATGTAAATCTGGTGATAATGATCCCCCTTGGGATAAAATAATCCAAGTAGTCCATTACCACTCAAATAGTGAAAGATGCATTTAACTGCCTACTAGTGCTTAACACCTAGCCAATTTTCACTCTAGCACAATGGAAGTAACACGGTGAGGAAGATACATCTGGTACATGTCAATCCACAAAGATGTGAGGATGATATGAAGATCATGAGTGATAAGAGTGCACAAGTTGTTGGAAGATTTGGCAACTCCCTATGCAACTAGAAGCATAATGTGATCTCCCAAGATACAATCAAACAATGTTCTGATGTTTTGGTTATTTCTGAGAGATGGTGTAGAGATTTCTAGAGATCTTTTTACCACTTAAACGAGAATAAAGGAGCTTTTCCAACAAGATAAAACTCATAAAAAATGGATGCTCACACATAAAATGTCTTTGGTCTACAATCTCATAGACATGTGCAGAGGCACACCTTCACTCCATAGACAATACCTCAGAGAATATGTAGATATACATCCTACGATTTGACACAACTTTATAAGACTCTATTATCTATCCAAAAATATTAAAATCATAGCAAATGGATTCCTACAATAGAAGAACCAATGGGTACAACTCAAAGAGATAGAAACTAGTCATTGCTCACATATGTAGTGAGATATCCTGACCCAAACGTGGGATGGAAGAAAGTAAGGGGATTTCTTAAGCTAGGGGCTTTCTTTCTAGACATCCGAACACTCTAAGAACACTCCAATACACAAAAGAAACATGTGGGATCATACAAAAGTGTGAAGAGGTGATGGAAAGTATGCAGATGAGTGGAGTTTGCAACAAACCTTTTCTACACCAACCAAAGTATATATAGGGATGCTTAATATACTTATTAAGCTTCCCAAATATGCACAAAGAACCATCAAGTCATTTGGCACATCTTTGTCAAATGTTCGCATCAAAACAGATAACTTCCATTTTGCAAAGATTGAATAAACCTTCTATTTTGAAGAGAAGGTCACATAAATATGCTTAGAGCTCACAACCTTATATCAAATGACTAGAGAAATTTTGCATACATCTAATTAAATTTTATAACTAACTAAATAAAGTTATCTGATGAATTTATCTACAACACACAAAGAGAAAGAAATCTAAAAAGTCTAGGGTGTCAACCTAAGTTTTTAAGAGCAAGATGATGTGCGAAAAAAGTCAGTTTCAATCATTCATATCTTGACATCTACTAATCGAATGATGATAAAAATTGATACATACATACTCAACACCCTTATCTAACCAAGTGAAAGTGTAGCACTTGGATGCTTACGCATATAGAAATCAACAACCCAAGTTCACTATGTATATCAATGTATTATAGCAACATATAGAGAATGACTTACTCAAAGTAATGAACCAAAATGTTTTTGATATTGAACATATGATACATGGGAAGTGTATGATGGAGAGTGTTAATCTCCAAAAGAAAAAGCTATTCTTGAAGTTGTATCACCTCTATATCAAGAATAACTCAAAACCTTTATCAATTTAGAGGATCAATGTTCAATTACCAAAATCTTGAACAAACTGTGAAGTGAGTAACTACTTAGAAAGTGTGCTACATATATCTCACTTGTTGACTTATCAAATGTGTAAAGCTTTTTATAAAACTTTGTACAATGTGTCATCTATAGTTTATGCACCTTCTCCAAGTTAAATCATTCCAAAAGACTCAGTAAATCTTGAGAAATGATCTAAACAATTCACCTATGTCTAAAACTGTACTTCATTACAGTCGACTTTGACACCTATAACTTTTAACACATAGTTCTCCCAAACTAAAACCTGTTTATTCAAATTCTTTTAGCCATAGGTTTTCTTACCTTCCAAGTTAAATAATGAGTACTTGTTTGCTCAAAACTTTACACTGTGGAAGGAGAACTGACCAAAACATTAGCATCAAATTTTGTGCCTGCTGCAACTTCACTTCTTCACATTTACACATGTAAATGTTCCTACTCTCAATTCTCTCAACTTGATCACAATTAGGCTCTCAAAAGTTAACCATAGAATCATCAAATATGGAATTAGACATCTACAAAAGGATTTCTGAAATGATCAAACACAGAAGGAGAACTCAGAGAAATACGAGGTGCAACTTTTCTTCTATTCTAGAAAATTTTACATCATTGATGAGAGATATCTTCCTTACTTCTAAAGTGTCTAATGACTTCTAACTGTTCTAATCTCTTGCTCTCTCATATTTGCCCCAACATTTTACTTGTATATATAGGCATATATGTACAAGCTCATGACCATACAAAGATATAAATGAGCTAACTCTAAATTAATGTACATATGTATACAAGTCTTCATCTTTTGAACATGTACTTTCTTCATGCTTCATAAATTGATCTTTTCTTCAATGCTTGACTTCAATCCTTCATCAAAACTTCGATTGGTGATTGACTTGCACCAACAACTCCCCCTCAATCATCAATTGAGGTTTTCTCTATCTTCCTTATCACTGCCATGTCTTTGAATCTCTGTAACTTTGGTCCATCCAAGCTTTTGGTTAGCATATCAGCCATATGATCTTTTGTTGAAGTATGTATGACTTCAATCTCCTTATCCATCACCTTCTCTCTTAGAAAGTGATACTGAATCTCAATATCTTTAGTCCTGGCATTAAAAATAGGGTTAGTAGCTAGATACAATGAACTCATGTTATCTCTGTGAATAGTGGGTGTACTTTGAATGATGTCAAAACTCTTCATAACAGTCTTTAGCCATATGACTTCCTTTGCATCTTCAACCATACCTTTATACTCTGCTTGTGTAGATGATAAAGCAACTGTGTGTTGCTTTTTAGAACACCAAGAGATTAGCTTATCTCCCACATAACACAAGTATCCATATGTTGATCTCCTATCATCAAGATTACCTGCCCAATCTGTATCACTATATATCTTGATGTTTGTATCTGATGTAAAACCATAATACAAACCTTCTTTGAGTGTACCCTTAATGTACCTCAACACTCTTTGTCCTGCAACGTAATGTTCTTTCCTAGGACAATGCATGAATTGAGACAACACTCAAACTGCATATGACAAATTAGGCCTGGTTAATGTAGCCTAGATAAGACTACCAACCAGACTTTGATACATCTTCATATCCTTGAATTCTTCTCGTCCATATCTGCTCAATTTGTGATTCACCGCCATTGGAGTAGGTGCTACCATGCAATCTTCCATTTTAAACTTGGTCAATACCTTTCTTGAGTTACATACACTCCATGTTGAGTGTATGAGATCTCCATGCCCAAGAAATATGACAAGTCTCCCAAGTCAATAATCTTGAACTCTTTCTCCATTTGTTTCTTTAGGCTTTGTATACCCTTCTCATTTGTACCTGTAAGAATTATATCATCAACATATATGCACATGTAAATGAACCCATCATCACTTGCTTTCACAAGCAAGGTTTTATATACTTTAGATACTTGAAAACCAAGTTCTTTCAAGAGCTTCACAAGTCTATAATTCCATGCCCTTGGGGCCTGCTTCAAACCATACAAAGCTCTATTGAGCTTACATACATGATCTGGATACCTTTCATCTCTGAATCCTTGTGGTTGCTCCATGAAAACATCATCTGAAATATAAGCATTTAAAAAAGCATTCTTCACATCTAATTGACATAATTTCCAACCTTTACATGCAGCAATGGCTATGTGTGTCCTGGTAGTTGTCATCTTTGCCACACGACTATAGGTATCATCATAATCTATTCCATATGTCTAAGCAAACCCTTTCACAACAAGTCTAGCTTTAAACCTAGACACACTTCCATCTGCATACCTTTTTGTCTTGTAGACCCATTTGCATCCAATGATCTTCTGACTATTTGGTTTAGGAACCAAATCCCATGTCTCATTCTCTATCAATGCATCATACTCTTCCTGCATAGCTTTCTCCCAATTTTCCTTACCTTTTGCCTCTTCATATGTAGAAGGGTCTTTATCTGCTTTTACCATATAAGCATAATCTTTTGTAGCCAAAAAAGAAGTGTCGTAACTATACCTTGTAGGTTTCCATTTGTGTCTTGATGATCTTCTGAGTTCTCCACTTCTTGAGGTTTCTGGTTCAACATATTCTGGAACTTCAACCTATACTTCATTATTCTCTTCTTCATCAAATATTTGAACCTTTGATTTACCTTTCTTCTGATTCACAACTTCTTCATCACCTGCATGAATAATGATTGTACCTGCATACCAAGTACCTTGTTCATCAAAAGTAACATCCTTTGATACAAGAAATTGTTTTGTGGATGGACTCCACAACTTATAACCCATATGCTTGTCATCATAGCCAATGAACACATACTTCTCTGCTTTAGGTTCCAATTTGTGCCTTAATTGAGATGGCACATATGCATAAGCCAAACATCCAAATACTTTGCAATGATCTAGGGTAGGTCTCTTACCCCACCATGCCTCATATGGTGTCATACCCTGCAAAGCTTTACATGGTAATCTACTGACCAAATATGTAGCTGTATTTACAACCTCAACCCACAAATAATTTGGGCAATTTTTCTCCTTCATAATGGATCTTGCAAACTAAACAAGAGTTCTATTCCTCCTTTCTGCTACACCATTTTTTTTAGGAGAGTATCTGCAAGTAACTTCCCTTTTTATACCTGCATTCCATAAATAATCACTGAACTCATTAGAGAAATACTCTCCCCCTCCATCTGACCTTAATCTCTTCAACTTTTGACCTGTAATTCTTTTTGCATACACATGATAATGTTTGAATGTATTGAATACCTCTTATTTATCTTTGATCACATATATAGTGATCCACGTAGTAGCATCATCAACATAAATCACATAATATCTTGAACCATTTATACTAAAATCCTTTGAAGGTCCCCACACATCTGTGTGTACCAATTCAAGCTTCTCTGAATACATGAAACCATGCTAGAATAAGATTGCTTATAAGCCTTACCTAATTGACATGCCTCACATTTGTATGTCATATGTTGACTTGCAACATTAGGCAATCCAAGCAGTGAACCATTGTTAACCATATCCTTAATACCTCTTTCATTGAAATGTCCAAGCCTTTCGTGCCAAAGATCTAACTCAGAGGTCTTATGTCCTCCATAAGTGAACAAGGCATGACCAACATTACCTTGAATCTTCAATGTGAAGAGTCTTCCTTCTTTCTTCCCTAAAACAATTTGTTTATACCCATTGCTAGGGTCTTCCACAAAAACTCCTTCATTAGTGAACCTTACTTCATAACCTTTTTCAACAATTTGCCCTACACTTATCAGATTATTTGGACTTGAAGGAACATACAAAACCTTACTCAGGAGAGTACTTCCATCCTTGGCCTTCACTGATCCAATTGACTTCACATTATGCTTTGTATTTTCACCTGTTTCAACTACATGATTAGTTATCTTATTATCCAAATCAGTCATCAAAGCTATGTTACCACTCAAGTGATTGCTACACCCTGAGTCAATGTAGAAAAATCTTTGGTCTTCACTTTGTCTTTCACAAGTTGCATTCATAATCAAGGATGAATCTTGCTTTTGATCTGAAGCATAATTGTATTAGGTATTGTTGTAGGATTGGCTTTGGAATCCTCTACCTGCATTTCTTCCAAAGAAACCTCTACTGCCTCTACCTCTAAAATTACCTCTTCGATTTCTGCCACCTCTTCGATTTCTTCCACCTCTTCCTCTTGAATTAAAGTTCTGATTATATCCACCATTATTCTGAGTATTATGCCAACAATCATGAGCTAAGTGATTTGTCTTACCACAAATCCAACAATCTTTGACTCCATCTTTATTGCTTCTGCCTCTTCCTCTACCTTTGCCACCTCCTCTTCCTCTTAGGAAGTTAGCTTGGCTAGTTGTACCTTCATCTTCATTTTCTTTTTGCTTCCCTTTGCTATTTTTCTTCTTATCCTTTGAATACATTGCTTGACCTTCACTCTAATCACTTTCACCTTTGACATCTTGCTCAAAGGTTAGCATGTGTGCTAGCAACTGATTTAAATCAGGAGTAAAATGATCTAGTGACAATTCAATAGACAAAATGAATGGCTTCCATTTCTCAACACCTCTCAAACCTGTGAGGATTTTTCTTACTAATTTATCCTCCTCAATATCTTCATCAACTACTCCTAATGCATCTGCAATGTCCTCCATTCTTCTTACATAATCAGAAATGGATTGAGAGGCCTTCTTCTTGAATGTGGTAAACTCTACCCACAAAGATGCCTTCCTTGACTTTGTAGTGTTTTGAAAATGCTCCTCCAAAGCATTCCATATATCACTTGCACTTTCAAGACTCTAATGTGAGGTAGCAAGTAGTCATTGACTCCCATGTAGATAATGCTCCTTCCTTGAGCATCCTTCTTCATCCAAGTCTTCAAATCTGATAACTCATCCCTAGTTGGAACACTAGGATCTCTGGATTGTGGCTTTTCTTCTTCACCTGTAATGTAACCTATCAAGTCTTTGCTCATGAGATGAGCTTCCATCCTCATTGACCATGTTGGATAGTTTTCTCTATCCAATTTCTCTATCTGAAGAGAATCTCCCATCCTTTCTTCACTTGTGTATTAAATTCTTCAACCTTTATGAAGGATAAGTGTACCTTTACTTCGAATGAAGTTCCTTTTGATCTTCTTGATATCTTCTGGCCTCCTTCTCAAGCTTTGCTCTCAAGCTTTCACCTTTTGAACCTTCAAGTGTTGATTTTTTATGTCTCCAATAGTTGGGGTCCTCCTTTCTTCAATTTTGATGATTCTTGATATGATACCACTGATGGAGAGTGTTAATCTCCAAAAGAAAAAGCTATTCTTGAAGTTAGATCACCTCTATATCAAGAATAACTCAAAACCTTTACCAATTTAGAGGATCAATGTTCAATTACCAAAATCTTGAACAAACTGTGAAGTGAGTAACTACTAAAAAAGTTTGCTTCATATATCTCACTCATTAACTAATCAAATGTGTAAAGGTTTTTATAAAAAATTTTACAATGTGTTGTCTATAGTTTATGCACCTTCTCCAAGTTAAATCATTCCAAAAGACTCAGTAGATCTTGAGAAAGGATCTAAACAATTCACCTATGTCTAAAACTATACTTCTTTATAGTCAACTTTGACACCTGTAACTTTTAACACATAGTTCTCTCAAATTAAAACCCGTTTATTCAAATGTTTTTAGCCATAGGTAGCTTACCTTCAAACTTAAAGAATGAGTACTTGTTTGCTCAAAAATTTACATTGTGGAAGGAGAACTGACCAAAACATTAGCATCAAATTTTGCACATGCTGCAACTTCACTTCTTCACATTTACACATGTAGATGTTCCTACTGTCAATTCTCTCAACCTGATCACAATTAGGCTCTCAAACTTTAAACATAGACTCATTAAATATGGAATTAGACATCTACAAAAGGATTCCTGAAATGATCAAACACAGAAGGAGGACTCAAAGAAATATCGGGCGCAATATTTCTTCTATTCTAGAAAATTTTACATCCATTGATGAGAGATATCTTCCTTACTTCTAAAGTGTCTAATGACTTCTAACTCTTCTAATCTCTTTCTCTCTCATATTTGCCCTGACATTTTACTTGTATATATAGGCATATATGTACAAGCTCATGACCATACAAAGATATAAATGAACTAACTCTAAATTAATGTACATATGTATACAAGTCTTCATCTTTTGAACATGTACTTTCTTCATGCTTCATAAATTGATCTTTTATTCAATCCTTGACTTCAATCCTTCATCAAAAATTCAATTGGTGATTGACTTGCACCAACAGTGTAGAGGACTAATCCTTCATGAAGTGAGCACAATATATGCCCAAGAATGTAGCTCAATCTCTCTAGAATAGGTGTGATATCCCATGAATAAGAAGAGGTGTATTATTTATACATGATTTTTGAATTTGAGATTGGTGATTCATCCACCTAAAAGGTGATATAAACTTTAGGGACGATTTGATTTAGATTCCAACTACCAAAATTTATGGGGTTTGCTTCCTATCATCATGAGATTCCTTGTCACTTTAGCTATTACCAATGATCAAGGTAAACACACAAGATTTATTCTTAGAGAGTTTACAAGCATGTGTTCTCATGACCATGCTTGAATGGGATGATTTATGAGAGTAGCCCATGAACCTTGGCAAAGCTCTTAGGCTTTCTATTTGCACCAACAGCTCCCCCTCAAGCCTAATAAGTTTGAGTCTTCAATCCTTTAAGATCTCTTGCAATCCAATAATTAATTTGAACCTATTTAACTTGATTCCATCTAAAGCCTTTTTCATCATGTCTGCACATTGTTGATGTGTTGACACATAAGATAATTGAATCTCTTTGCTTGTAATCTTTTCCTTGACATAATGATAATCCACTTCTATGTGTTTAGGCCTTGCATAGTAGATTGGGTTAGTAGCAAGATGCAAAGAACTGATATTTCTTGATATATTTAGGTAGTGATGTGTGTGAACACACTAGGACCTCCGAGGCACTTTTTTCCCTCTTTAGGAGGTTTTTTCCCCCGGCTTGTATATACGCCTATTTCCTTAATGGGCTACTTATCTTTGTACATTCTCTAGTAATACATTCAGTAGTGTGTGTTTGTGCTCCAAGCTTCTTCTTCTTCCTTGTGCTGTTCGTGTGCTTCCACAGACTTCTATCTCCAACAATTGGTATCAGAGCAGGTTGTCGCTTCATCTAGGGTGCCGTCGACACTCCTCCGTTTGCAATCTCAGATTCGCACGAAATTTGGTGAGCATACTCAGGGTGTTTCAGAGATCAAAATAGCTTCGCTATGTGGTGCCGAAATCGCGATCTGAGCTCGTTTCGGCCTCCGAACGCACTATCGAGCACTTGTGGAGGCTATTTCGTCTCTTTGTGCCAAAGGTATATACCAATTTCTGTTTGCGAGTATAAGTGTCTCGAAGTCTGCTATAGGTCTAGCAGAATTCATTTGGGCAATTCTGCTCAACTTTTTGAGATACAATCAATTTTCTGCATCAAGGTATTTTAGTCATCGGCCATATGAAAGTAGTGATGTATTCCGTATGTTGGCTGTTGAGGATAAGTTGCATGGTACCAACTACCCGTTATGGGCTTATATGATGCGGAATGTGTTGGTTGCAAAAGGATTGTGGAACATTGTGTAGCGTGTTCAAAGACGTCCTGTTACACCTCTGACTACAGGTACTGCAAATACAGGTGTTGGAGCTGATGAAGATGGTGTCGAAGATGATATTTCGTAGATTCCTGTTCGTGCTGCTATTTCTGCTGCACCTACTGCAAAGCACATTCGTTGGGATGGCAGAGATGCCCAGGCACATGCATTGATAGCTTTGTCTGTCAAACGTGCCATTGTTCCTCACATTCGCTCTTGCAGAACAACTAAGGATGCTTGGGATACACTTACCACATTGTACCAAGCTAGGAATGAGGCTCGTGTTGCTTACCTCCGAAAAAAGTTGGAGAGTGAGCACATGAATGAAGGTGATTCTATGGACAATTTCCTAACGAAGATCAAAGACTTGAAGGAACAGTTGATTTCTGCTGATGAAGTTATACCAGATAGCTCACTTGTGCAGACCGTTCTGAATGGTCTTCCTAATTCATATGAGAGTTTTGCTTCTACTCTTCGGTTGATGATGAAAGGCAATCCAAATGCCTTATCATTTGAGGAGTTAGTCTTTTTTCTGTTGCAGGAAGATCAGTCCAGGCAAAACAGGTCCATTATGCGAGTTGCAGATCAAGCTTTCCTGGCTAGTCAGAAGGGCAAAGGAAAATGAAGCTCTTGAACTAGTAAGCAGAAATCTGCTAATTCTGCATATTCGAAGAAGGAAGATAAAGATGAGAAGAAATCAGAAAAACAGAAATGGTTTTGTAAGTACTGTAAAGGGAATGATCATATCATAAAGAACTGTCCAAAACTGGCTGCTAAAGAGGCAAAGAAGAAAGAGGCTAGAATGATTGTTGCATAGGCCTCTACACCAAAAACAGAGTCTGCAAATCTTGTGCAGGAAGAAGAATGGGCGTTAACTACTGTCTACAGTTTTGACCCATCTTCTCATGAGCAGTGCATGTTTGCAGCAGACTCAAATGTTTGGTATTTTGACAGTGGGGCGACCAAACATATTACCTCGCAGCACAGTTTCTTCTCTTCACTCGAGCCTGCCCCTATAGGGAATACTATTACATGTGCCAACAACTCCTCTTATCCTGTTATGGGAGTTGGTAAGATCATTTTGACTACTGCTTATGGTAGTTCTTTCACTTTGTCAGATGCTTTATTTGTGCCAGGGATCAAAAAGAACCTGTTATCAGTTTTTGTAGTAGCCAAGATTGGCTTGGTTGTGAAATTTGTTGATGATAGTTGTACAATTCATGGTCTGTCAAATGGCGATGTGATTATTGCTTCTGGCATCTTATGTCATGGGCTGTATAAGTTCATAGACTATGAAAGATCTGTAAATGATTTGGCATGTGTAGTAAATGATTCTCAGGCTATGTCAGATGCAAAGATTTGGCATGCACTCTTTGGTCATCTAAATTTTGCTAGTTTGCTACACCTGCAAAAATCTGAAATGGTGTCCTCGTTGCCCAAACTTGAGGCACCTGGAAAACATGTTTGTGAAGGCTGTATTTTGGGCAAAATATAGCGTTCATCCTTTCCAAAAAATGGTTCAGTTCGGGCTACTCAGAAATTGCAGCTTGAACATAGTGATGTCTGTGGTCCTATGCAGACACCTTCTTTTGGACATTATCTTTACTTCGTGACTTTCATTGATGATTTTTCCACGCATGCATGGGTATATCCAATCTAAGGAAATTTCGAAGTGTTCATGTGCTTTAAAAAGTTTTTGGTTTTGGCTGAAAATCTGTCAGCATGTAAAATGGGCACCCTCCGTTCTGATCGAGGGGGGGAATATATGTCTTCTAATTTTAATGCATTTCTGGCTGAACGTGGGATAAAACACCAGTGTACACTGTCGTATACACCTCAACAGAATGGAGTTGTTGAATGAAAGAATAGGTCACTCATGGAGATGGCGAGGTGCATGGTCAAGAGTCAGGCTTTACCACATAGTTTCTGGCTTGAGGCTGTCATGTGTGCACCATATGTACTGAACAGGTGTCCCACTAAAGCACTGCAATCTATCACTCCATATGAGGCTTGGCATGACCGCAAGCCATCTATTGCCCATCTGTGTATTTTTGTTTGTTTGGCATATGCACTAGTGCCTGAACAACATCACATAAAATTGGATGATAAGGCAGTAAAATGTATTTTTGTTGGGTACAATTATGAAAGTAAAGGCTATCGTCTGAATCATCCACATACTAAATGCAGTTGCGAGGAACCCTGTGTTCCATGATCGCGCTAAGAACATTGAGGTGCATTATCACTATGTCAAGGAGAGGTTCTTTGCTGGGGAGATGAGCTTGGCATATGTGCCCATGCAGGAGAACATTACAGACCTTTTCATGAAGGCTCCTCCCTAAGGAGAAGTTTGAAGCTTTCCGCAAAGCTTTGGGCTTACTTCCTTTTGTGGAGTGATTTCCACATAGCTTGGCACTTCCTTATACATGAGTGCCAGCTCCTTGTTCACCGCATCACTCCCAGGGGGAATTTGTTGATATATTTAGGTGTGAACACACTAGGACCACCAGGGGCACTTTTTTCCCCTCTTTAGGAGGTTTTTTTCCCTCGGCTTGTATATACGCCTATTGCCCTAGTGGGCTACTTATCTTTGTACATTCTCTAGTAATACATTCAGTAGTGTGTGTTTGTGCTCCAAGCTTCTTCTTCTTCCTTGTGCTGTTCGCGTGCTTCCGCAGACGTCTATCTCCAACTATATTATCCCCAAAGATATGAGGACTAGATGAGTTGAGACCTAAGCCACAGTATAAGGCCTAAATCCACATTTCTTCTTGAGTAGCATTTGTGATTCCTCTATACTCTGCCTTAGTTAATGAGAGTGCAACAGTTGGTTGCTTCTTTGAAGATCATGAAATCAACTTTTTACTTGCAAAGGTGAGGTATCTAGATGTGCTTCTCCTATCATCTTTAGAGCCTACCCAATCTGCATCAGAGAAGAGTTTGATACCTATATCAGAGGTGTAAGGATAGTATAAACCTTTATTGCTTGTGCCCTTCAAATATTTAAGGATTCTCTTGGCTACTTCCATGTGAGGTTTCCTTGGAGTATGCATGAATTGACTTAAGACACTTATTCCATAGCAAATTTCCACTCTAGTAAGTGTAGCATAATTCAAAGTACCAAGTAGACTCTAATAGTTAGTTACATTCTCAATTTTCTCACCTTAATTAGCACTTAATTTCAAGTTTGTCTCCATAAGAGCACCTTCAACCTTTGAATTCTCCATTTTGAATGTGACCAAAATGTCTTTGATGTACTTCCTTTGAGTAAGGTACATACTTCTTTCTGTATATACTACTTCCAATCCTAGGAAGTATGTGAGTAGACCAAGATCACTAATCTTGAATTCCTCTTTTATGTGAAGCTTGATCTTCCAAATTCCTTCAGCATCATTACCTTTAGTTATAATTTCATCAGCATATACACATAGGTATATAACTTTTGATTAATTACTCTTAATAAGAGGGAAGGATCTACTTTGCTCACATTGAATCCTTTATCGTGCAACTAGGTAACAAGCCTATGATTCCAAGCCCTAGGGGCTTGATTTGAACCATACAAAGATTTTAATAACCTACATACTGAAGATGCCCTTTCGTCCAATGCAAAATGTATACTTGGCATTATAATTTCAGAAAACAAACTTACAAGCAACATCAAGACACCTTTGTTGAATCAAATGAGGATTCATAGATGCATTTCCCATAGCACATTTTGATTCTAAACCCATGCAAAAATACCTTCATTGAGCTGCATTAGAGATATGATATTGAAAAATAGCTTGAGTATGGCTAGGTTTTGAACTCTCAATATAAGAACTACCTGGCCAATGTTTTAACAAACAATCTTTTTGGCTCATAAGTTACAAAAACTCTTGCTAATATGCTATTTCATCACATTTGGAAACAGTCTTTTAAACCTGCCTTCTCTGCTTGCCGGCACATGAAACCCTCCTAGAAATTTGGCTCTTCGCATCATAAATACATGTTATTGAAAGAGTAAATGATTCCAACATGGGCTATTCATATCAGCTGCTCTGGGAAACTATTTTCTTAACAACACCACTAGAACCAGCACACTATCTACAACTAATATGAAGAATCAAACCAGTCTGACACATCATCATCATCAAATAAATTTCTTGAGACCCCATCTACCAACAATTTTGACAGATTGATCATATGTAAGGCATGTTCTGGTATACGTCATACAAAGCTCGTCTTGAACAATCAAATGCAGTTGATCAATTGAATATAAAGTTAGCAAATATCTACGAGGATTATGTTAAAATTGGAACACAACCACTTCATCTTGTCAAGAAAAATAAAAACTTTAAAACAGCTAAAAGAAAGATATGCACTTTAAAATAGGAAGACTTTAAAACTCCTAGACTTTCTAGGAGAAAGAAAAAAATGAAAACCTTTGCTTTAAGTGCCTAAACCCAGGACATCTTAGTAAGAACTCTACTAGAAGGGGGCAAACAAAAGCCAGACGTGAGCAGAAAGGGAAATGGTAAGGTAGGAATCCACTTAGTCCAGACTTTAAATCTTAAAAATAGCAAAGTTTGGAAAAACGTGGAGGTCTATCCTTCATGAAGATTGCATGCATCAATGTCGTTTGATTGATTTAGTGTGGGTCCAAAATTAGTTTGGACCTCATGATCTAGCCAAACTTCATGCCAGCATAACAGAGGATCCAAAAGGCCACAGTCATGATAAACGACTTGGCCACCCATTATTTCCTAAATTATTTAGTAGTGAAGAGATTGAAGTTGCTCCAACAAAACTCACCACATCAGTATATAGTATCCATGATGTAGGGCCAAGATAAGAAGGTTTGGGATACTATGATTTGAGATTTGGAAATAGAATTTCAAGGTTATAAAGATAAACTTGACCTCCAGATCATGCACATGGAAAGAACTGATGTGGTTTTGGGTAGGGAGTGGCTTTGGGGCCTAAGAAAAACACTTAAAAGAAGTTATCAGTTGAATACTTTGGAATTTGATAAGAATGAAATATGTTACCTAATTCAAGGAGAGCATGATATGCCGAGTACCCCCTTGATTTCAAGCATGGAACTAAAAAAACTTGTAAATGCCCAAAAAGCAAAAGTTTTTATGATACTTCTAATCAATGTAAACAATGTTTATAGTATGAATCATGTTCCTTATGTCTCCTCTCCATCATTTGAATATGAAAGGTTTAAATTTAAGTGTTTAATAATAATTACCAGGATTTTTTCCAAAAGAACTTCCCCATGGCTTACCTCCTTCTCGTGGACAATTCGATCATGAGTTGCTCCCAGGTTCTAAACCTATATGTAAACCCCCCTATAGACTCCCATATTCCCATCAAGCTGAAGTAGAAAAAAAAACTAAAGGAATAATTGAATAAGGGATTCATTCAGCCTAGCCATTCACCCTATGCAACAACCATTCTCCTAGTTAAGAAAAAAGATGGATCAATGAGATTATGTATGACTATCGAGCCCTGAATAAAGTTAACACCCATTTCTTTTAGATTAGACATACCATCTAATTGGAATATACATAACTCTTTTCACATTAGTTTATTAAAGCCATTTAGATGCACTCTACCACTCACTCGTATTCTTGATGAACTCCTGTGCTTGAAGAAGAATCTGAAATCTTAACCCCTAAGAAAATAATCAATCATGACATAAGCACTACACATACATGTGCTCAATATCATAGATATTTGGTAAAATATAAAAATAATTCTATTTAACAATGTTAATGGATCTGTGAGACTTCATTTACTCTCCATTGTAATCACTTCATTTCCATGTATCATTCACAATCTCAATAATTGAGCTTTCCACACATAAATTTCCATGGATAAGTTTTTACATGGAACATTCTTATTATTGTTCAGTGGTGGAACATGTGATAGGCCATGTATGTCTATTTTGTTTCTTATCAATTGAGATTAGTTGCTTTTTTGATTGGGAGAAATGTGATCAATTATGGAATGCTGAATTATTGGACCTTATTTTATTGAGATTCTATTGTGATTGGTGATTTCATTCAGCAGATGAAGAGTTCTGAGGGCATTTATGTGCATGGACTTATTCAAATGCATCTTGGCATAAATAGAGAAATTATATTTTCCAAGTATTATGTAAATAAAACACCCAGATAGAGGGCTATTTCTAAAAAGTTATAAAAATAGTGGTTGAGATAAGGATTGCTATAAAACGTGTTGCGAACATTTGTTTTATGTAGGGTACAAGTTTCAAATTATGTGAATACCTTTGGGAAGTCTTCACATACTTCAAGAAGGCTCATATTATTCATAAAATATAGCAAAAATACCACGTGAGTTCTAGAACATGATGAGTCAAATTAGTGAGTCACAAGGGAGCTTCAGTGGTGTCCTAGTGGAAGGTCGATGTGGCTAGTTCTCAAAGTCCATCAATACTTTGCTTATTTGAGCACTTGAGTCATGTAATACCTCCATCCAAGTGTCTACCACGAATTTAGATGTATTATGAAGGTTTTAGATTAGTTTCCCATGCTATAAAAAGAGGAGAAAAGTCGTGATCTTGGGGGATGTCCAAGAGAGTCATATGTGTATCTCTACACTGCTGTAGTTTTGTATGCAGAGATTGCAGAGCTTGTATCTCCCTCATTATATATCCAAATTACATTTTTGATAGCTCATTGGAAAGCTCTTACTGTCTACTTTCTTCCTGTAAAGTTTCATAATCATTGGATTTGTGATCTGAGAGCAATACTCTCTGCAAGTAGTGTGTGTTCTCTGTTTTTTATCCTTGCTGAAGGTCTCCATTAAACCTCAAACTTGCAGAGGTCATATCTCCTTATGTATGTATCCAAATCATGTGTTCTTTGGCTTGTTAGAAAGCTCTTTAAGTCTTATTGTATTCTGTAAAGTTTCAAAGTCATTGGAGTTGTGAGTTAAGAGCAGTAGTCTCTGCAAGTGATGTGTGTCCTCAGGTTCATCTCTGTTTCAAGGTCTCCATTAAAGCTGCATATTGCAGAGGTCATAGCTCATTGTGTATTTATCCATTTGAGGTTTTCTATATCTTGTTGGAAAGCTTTTAGATTCTAGTTTATGTGTGTGAAACATTTTTGGAAAATTCCAAGTGACTAAAGATCAATTTGCTCTGCAAGAAAATTGGTCTGTGCATACAAGTTTGTGAAAAAGTCAACTAGGTCCTGTTGGGTTTCACCTACTTCTAGCTGTACTTTGGAGATCAATAAACTCCAAAAATGGTATCAGAGCAAGTACTTGGAGGCTTGGAGAAGGTTATCATACCTCGACGAAGAATTTGAAGCTATCAAAGAAGCAGTTCATCATCAACACTACACAAAGGTAGAAGAAGATTGCAAGGAGGCATCTGAAGCAACATCCAAGCAAAGAAAGGTGCACATACCTCATTTACAAGGTAAATATTATATTTCTTCTCATCACACACATTGGAAATGAGGCTTAAAGGAGGAAGCTTAGCATTTGTATTATGGGAGACCAACATGCACAAATAGAGAAGCTTGATAAGACCAATTATCAAGCATGGAAGTTTAGAATCACAACATACTTGCAAGGTAGAGGCTTGTATGGTTTGATTGACGGCATAGATATCAAACCCACATTACCAGAGGACCCAAATCAACAACAATTGAGGGAGTTTAGACTTTGGAATGAGAGAGACAAAAGGGTTATATTCATTTTATCACAAAATATTCAAGATTCAATGGTAGGACACATACAAGATCTAGACACAAGTAGAGATGTTTGGCTTGCATTGGAAAGGTTGTATGCTACAGGTACAAGAGCAAGGAAGATTCAACTCAAAAATGAGTTGAATAACATAAAGAAAGATACAAGGACATCGGTCAATGATTACATATTGAAAGTTAAAGAGATTGCAGATCAACTAGGATCAATTCAAGCTCATGTGGAGGACGACGACTTGGTTGCACATACTCTCAACAAACTCAAAGATGATGAGAGATGGAAACCCTTCATTACTTCAGTTTATGTCAGAGGAGAATTACCAGATTTTGATCAACTTATTGCCCTCATGGTCACGGAGGAGATGAATCTAAATGGTTCTACTTCAAATCAAAAAGGATCTCAAGGACAAGCTCTTTATGTAGGATCATCAAGAGGTGGAAACAGAGGTGGAAGAGGTTCAAATAGAGGTCGAGGAAGAAGGAGCGATGATCAAAGGACTTCAAGTGGCTTCTTCAACACAAGAGGAAGAGGAAGATCAAGCGCTAGAGGTACGAGAGACTACTACAACTACAACCAAAGACAAAGGAGTGAAGATAATAAGAACAATTGCTATATATGTGGAAGGTATGGACACTATGCCAAAGATTGTTATCAAAATGAAAATAATCAAGGTGGTAATCGAAGAGGAGGCTATTCAAGAAGAGGTAAACAACAAGGAAATTATGCAGTTGAAGGTAAAAGTGATGATTATGATTCTCTTCTTATGATGAATGTAGAAACTAAGATGAATTGCAATAGCGATGTATGGTATGTAGATAGTGGTTGTTCTAATCACATGTCTCATGATGCTTCATGGTTTTCTAATATGCATAATCCGTCATGTAAAGGTCATGTTGAAACAGGAGATGATACAACACATAAGATTATGCAGGTTGGAGATGTTGTTATGCAGGATAAGAGCAAGAAAAATTGCTTGAAGGATGTACTTTATGTGCCAACGATCACTAAGAATTTGATGTCGGTTGGTCAAATGGTAGAAAAAGGTCTACAAGTGAGATTTAATCATGCAGGTTGCTTCATTGAGGATCCAAAGCAAAGGAGGTTAATTGCTAGAGGTCAAAAACAAGGTAGATTGTTTACATTCAAGGTAAACCCAAATCATACAAACTATTTCTCTTATGGTATGCATCGAATAGCAGAGCTTGATCTATGGCACAAAAGGATTGGACACATGAATGTACACAGGTTAAAGGAGCTATCAAAGAAGAGGATTGTTGAAGGATTACCTGATCTTACTAAGCAACATATGGTGCATCTTTGTGAAGCATGTCAAATGGGTAAGCAGAGTAGACAACCTTTCAAGCATTCAAGCTATGTAAGTGATGGTTTGCTAGATCTCATACACACAGATGTGTGGGGACCTACTAAAGAGGCATCCTTGGTTGGTAATAAGTACTATGTATCATTCATTGACGATCATAGTAGAATGACATTTGTGTATTTTATTAAACATAAGAGTGAGGTCTTTGATTGTTTCAAGAAGTTCAAATCATATGTCGAAAAGCAAACAGGAAGGTATATTAAGAAGCTAAGATCCGATGGAGGAGGAGAGTATTTCTCTCAAGCTTTTACTGATTTTTTGTATGATGAAGGTATCAAAAGAGAAGTTACATGCAGGTATACTCCACAACAAAATGGAGTCGCAGAAAGAAGAAACAGAATCATAGCAGAAGCATCTAGAAGCATGCTTAATGATATGTGTTTGCCTAATTATTTTTGGGCTGAAGTTGTTAGCACAAGTGTTTACATTATGAATAGAGTTCCGACTGCTGGAGTTCATCATTTGACACCATATGAGGTATGGCATGGAAGGAAACCAAGTGTAAGTCATTTGAAAGTATTTGGCTGTGTATGTTATGTACATGTACCTAGTGAGGTGAGATCTAAACTTGATGCGAAATCAGAAAAATGTATATTTATTGGTTATGGAGATACTCAAAGAGGATATAGATGCTATAATCCTCATACCAATAAGGTTGTTGTGTCAAGAGATGTAAACTTTGATGAATCACTTTCATGGTATGCAGATAAGAACTGTTTGCAGGTCATGGATGAAAATGAAGAAGGTGTGGTTGAAGGAGATGAATGCATAGTTCAGCCATCAGGAAGATTAAATGATGAAAGGAGTGGTTTAGATGAAGAAAGAGGATCACCTTTCAATGGAAGATTAAGGCAAGAGTCACCTCCAAGTGTTAAAAGTAAAGGTAAACTCAAACTTGTTGAAGTTAATGATGAAGGAGAGGAAATTAGTGATGTATGTGAGTATGGAGAATCATCAAAGGTTCCTAATAAGAAAGGAAGAGCATCTACATTGGAGGTAAGAAGAACTTCAAGAGTAAGTAAGCAACCTCAAAGGTATACTTATGAATCTTTCATGAATACTCATTATGCTTTTATGACAAAAGTTGAGCAGGAAAATGAACCCACATGTTATGATGAGGCCAAAGGAGATGAAAAGTGGGAGAAAGCAATGAGAGAAGAAATGGAAGCACTACAGGATAACAAGACTTGGAATTTAGTTCCAAGTACACCAAAGCAAAAGGTAATTGGTTGCAAGTGGGTTTTTAAGATTAAAAGAAATAGTGATGGTAGTGTGTCTAGATATAAGGCTAGACTTGTAGCAAAAGGATATAATCAAACTCAAGGTGTGGACTATGAGGAAACATTTAGTCCAGTAGCAAATATGGCAACGGTGAGAACTTTGTTGGCTTTAGCTGCAAGTAAAAGGTGGAATATATATCAACTCGATATAAAGAATGCCTTTCTTAATGGTGAGTTAAATGAAGAAGTGTATATGTCACAACCAGATGGTTATGTGGATGCAAAATGTCCTAATCATGTATGCAGGTTAAAGAAGGCATTGTATGGTCTTAAGCAGGCACCAAGGGCATGGAATGCAAGGTTGGTAAAGTATCTTATGCTACAAGGATACACAGCGAGTCATGCTGATCCTTCACTTTATGTAAAACATGTAGATGGCATGTGTGTCTATGTATGCATTTATGTGGATGACTTGTTGATTACAGGAAATGATGCAAAAGCAATTGATGAGATAAAAGGTAATTTGGGAAAGGAATTTAAAATTTCAGATCTTGGTTTGCTCAGATACTTTCTTGGGATTGAAATTGTGTATAGCGATGAAGGTATGTGGTTGATACAAAGAAAGTATATATGTGATATGTTGAAAAGGTTTGGTATGCAGGAATATAAATTTGTTTCTACTCCAATGGAATGTAATGTAAAGCTAAGCGCAAAGGAAGGTGATGAGTTGCATGATATGAATGTATATAGATCCATGGTAGGATCTTTGATTTATGCAACAAAAACTAGACCTGATATATGTTATGCAGTGGGAGTATTGTCACAGTTTATGCATGAACCTAGAGTACCTCATATGCATGCAGCGAAAAGAGTGCTTAGGTATTTGAAAGGTACCATGAACGAAGGATTATTTTATAGTCATGATGCTGATCTAACTCTTAAAGTCTTTAGTGATGCAGATTGGGCTGGAAGCAAAGATGACAGAAGATCCACAAGTGGATATGTGGTAATAGCAGGAAACAAGACATTAACATGGAGTTCAAAGAAACAGCCTACAGTTGCTTTATCTTCTACAGAGGCTGAGTATAGAGGTTTAGCATTGGCTACTATTGAGGTTATGTGGTTTAAAAAGTTGTTTCATGACTTGAATGTGCAGGTTGATGTACCACTGATATATGGGGATAACTTGAGCAGCATTCATATGACCTCAAATCCTATTTTTCATGCTAGAACAAAGCATATAGAGGTTCACTATCATTATGTTCGAGAGAAGGCCATGAACAATGAAGTGCAGGTTTCTTTTGTTGGAACAAAGGATCAAGTTGCAGATATCTTCACCAAATCCTTGGATGGACCAAAGCTTCAAAGATTCAACTATATTCTTGGCATGAAGGAAATACCCTTTGAAACTTGAGGGGGGGAATGTTGCGAACATTTGTTTTATGTAGGGTACAAGTTTCAAATTATGTAAATACCTTTGGGAAGTCTTCACATACTTCAAGAAGGCTCATATTATTCATAAAATATAGCAAAAATACCACGTGAGTTCTAGAACATGGTGAGTCAAATTAGTGAGTCACAAGGGAGCTTCAGTGGTGTCCTAGTGGAAGGTCGATGTGGCTAGTTCTCAAAGTCCATCAATACTTTGCTTATTTGAGCACTTGAGTCATGTAATACCTCCATCCAAGTGTCTACCACGAATTTAGATGTATTATGAAGGTTTTAGATTAGTTTCCCATGCTATAAAAAGAGGAGAAAAGTCGTGATCTTGGGGGATGTCCAAGAGAGTCATATGTGTATCTCTACACTGCTGTAGTTTTGTATGCAGAGATTGCAGAGCTTGTATCTCCCTCATTATATATCCAAATTACATTTCTGATAGCTCATTGGAAAGCTCTTACTGTCTATTTTCTTCTTGTAAAGTTTCATAATCATTGGATTTGTGATCTGAGAGCAATACTCTCTGCAAGTAGTGTGTGTTCTCTGTTTTTTATCCTTGCTGAAGGTCTCCATTAAACCTCAAACTTGCAGAGGTCATATCTCCTTGTGTATGTATCCAAATCATGTGTTCTTTGGCTTGTTAGAAAGCTATTTAAGTCTTATTGTATTCTGTAAAGTTTCAAAGTCATTGGAGTTGTGAGTTAAGAGCAGTAGTCTCTGCAAGTGATGTGTGTCCTAAGGTTCATCTCTGTTTCAAGGTCTCCATTAAAGCTGCATATTGTAGAGGTCATAGCTCATTGTGTATTTATCCATTTGAGGTGTTCTATATCTTGTTAGAAAGCTCTTAGATTCTAGTTTATGTGTGTGAAACAGTTTTGGAAAATTCCAAGTGAGTAAAGAGCAATTTGCTCTGCAAGAAAATTGGTCTGTGCATACAAGTTTGTGAAAAAGTCAACTAGGTCCTGTTGGGTTTCACCTACTTCTAGCTGTACTTTGGAGATCAATAAACTCCAAAAAAACGTGACTTTTGTAAAATAAAATCTAAGGAGAGCAAATATTTACTCACACACCCAGTTTTCAAAATGCTTGCCCTCATTGTAACTTTTATATTTGGACATAACCAAAGTCTCTAACTAAATGCACTCTAGAGACTCGTCTAATAGAGTAAACATCTATGTTTCTATGTGTTTCAAATTTCATACTATTTCTATGTACACGTATTTGCCTCATTCAGTGAGGTTTGCTCTTGGGTCTTTTTGTCCTTGGTGCTTTGTGTGCTATTCCAATCCTCTACACCTCCTTCTATACCATATCCTAACCCTCCTAACCTTCTCCAAAGCCTTCTCTAGCCTCTCCCTCACCTTCATAAGCATTCGACTTATCTCCCTTACCTTCCCAAGCTTCACACACAACACATTTTCACTTATTTGCAGCCCGTACTTTGAAGAGAGATCTTTTTCTCCTTTCCAATGGCAACGGTGAAAGATAAGCATGAATCTTTGACTCTCCATTGTTTTTCCATTGGAAGGGATACCAAAAGGACCATTTCGTACCATTGGACATGCAAATATTGTGGAAGAAGGTACACTAGCAAAGCTACCAGGCTCCTATGAAACCTCAAAAAGGTAGGAGGGAAAGTGGTTCCATGTAAACAAATACCAGACCACATTGTCAATGATATTAGGTATGAATATTTGGGCACTTAATTTTGTAGCCCTGCACATTTAAAAAGTTATAGTACCCCTCATATTCAACCATTGACCCATTCACATGTCCCCGAAACACCACAAGATGCCCAATCACATTTTCAAGCATCCAATGTGCCAAGTTTTTCACAATCACCTATAGACAAACTTCTATATATCAAAGGCAAAGTGGATTAGGAGATTTCCTAGGGCATATAAGGACATCCCTCACATGGATCAAGGAGAAGCAAAAGATGTCAAAATCACGGATCACAAGATTGGTAATTTTAGAAAATTTTTCTTTTAATCTTTTGAATTCGAAGCAATAGAAGGCTAGCTTGAAGGCAATCTCGTAGGTGGGCCCATGTCATGGATTGATGGGACCTTCTTATGCAGATTTAAGAAGAAGAAGAATTGATGAAGAGAAGAAGAGAGCTCTCTCTTCTTCCACTAAGAGAGAAATGATCTAGGTATGGACATAGAACAATGCACAATGCACACATGAGACCTTTCGTACAAATCGTACCTAAACAAGTATGGCCACTGCAAGATTATGACCACCACATGCTAGAGAGATGAATCTCTTCTCAACCTAATGCCTCCATATGTAGCTCTCTCCAGGGGACTACCATCTTGGGTAGGTGGATACTAACCATCCATGTGTTAGATATGTAACTGCATGTACTCCAAGTGTCCCAATTAACTCGAGTTAACTCAAGTGGATGCCTCTAGAAGGATCTAGTTCTCTTTGGGCAAAATACTCTCCCCATGTACCCCATGGGGATTGAACTCAAGACCACCTCCTTCACATCCTTGAGACTTAACCACTAAGCTAAGTGGATCACTTGTTCACAAGAGCACATGACCTCCTAGTAAGTCTAGACTCGAGATCTTTGATCATACACACGGGTGACCACACAGTGTCAAATTTCAGATCTGTCTAAATTGATCGGCCCATAAGATCATAGACTTACTTTATTACATTCTTCCCCCCTTGGAAAATATTTTCATCCTCAAAAATAAAAATATATACATAATGTAGGCAACCCTCGAGCCTCATGTTCTAAAATCCGAGGAACATGGTCATTTTCTAGAACTGGAAGAACATGTCTCATATCTGTGGTGGCAACCCTGCTCAAATGATTAAAAACACTATCTCGCTTTGTGCTTTGATAAACTTTTCAAAGTACAAAGTAGTGAATGAATAATAAGGGTGGATCTAAAAACATCCCTGGCCAATTCATAGTCTTTACTAGGTGCGATCTGGGCACAAACATGTGAACTGGGTGGATTCAAATCATTAGTCCATTTTTGGGCATGATTGGTGCATGGACTTAGTAATGAAGGTGGGATTCTTATCCCTCGTAAAACTTTGAGAACTCTTGATTCACTTGAATTTGTTTTGGAGAACTTGAAGTTTGGTTGTCCTAAAGATCTATCTTGGAGTTTTGTTCAATGGTTTACTCCTAGCCAATAGTTACTTGATCTTTTTCACCCAACCGGAGGACTACTTTGTCCTAGTGGGTTTGAAAATCCTATGTAAATTGCAAGAGAAAGTTTACCATTTACTTATGATCAACCGTATTGTAACTTGACCAATTCAAATTCAAAATGAAAATTGTCCCAACTTAGGACATGTTGGTATTTTAAGGTCTGAATACCATATGTTGGAAGCGGGAGTGGGCCACAATAACAATATATCACATGTTTAATGGATCTTCCAACAAATGAACCTTAACATACACACCTTAAGACTCAAAAATAGATGATTGAGAGATAGAGAGAGAATAGATGAGATTTCAAGTGTAACGGTAAGCTATGAGGCTAACCTACACTATCATATTTCAATGTCAAATTCAAACGTGTGAATATGATACAATTTGACAATATCTATATCTAGGCAGAAATAGGAACTAGATACAAGAGATTGTGTGCCTAAGAGGTATGAAGAGTGTGTGTGAAAATATGGAGAATACGAACAGTTTAGAACCATTTTACAGCAAACCCAAATTTTGATCAACCTAAATCAGAAACGAGTGACCTAGCAAATAAGAACCGAAATAGACTTGCTACTCATAGTAAATCAACAATGGATGTTGATGGTAAGCTGGCAGAATCTCCTCCAAATATCTCCTGAAGTAGACCACAACTCCCCCAAGAGTGTGAGAACTCCTCCTCCAAGATAGAGGACCTCCTAGTTGATCACGTCCTCAAGAGTGTGTGAACACTCTCTCTTCAAGAATACCTCCTCCTTGAGTTGAGCACTTAAGCTCCTTGATATGATCCATGAGTGATGATACATGATGAGCCAAGGGGCTCTTTATATAATATTTTAGAACTCTTGAAAAGCTAGCTTAATAAAGCAAAAGCTATGACATCGCTAAATATACAATCCTTCTAAAGATAAAGCTACGTAAATCTTCAGAATCATCGAATATGCTTTTTCGCAAAAACCTTGTTGTTTGATATTGTAGTAGACCGGATTCATAATCGCATGGCCAGTTTGAAAGTACTCTCTTTTATCCAAGGTGCACACGTGCCATTTGTTGAGGGAGAACTTAAAGAGCATTTCTTATTGCTACTTGTGAACATTGTCTCCAACAATCCCCTCTTCAATGTCACAATGTTACAAGGTTCAATAATTTGCAAAACTTATGTTCTTGACTTCTTTCCATTGAATCTTGAACTAACTGTGTATAAACATGTATACTTGAGAAACTACAAATTGTTTATTGCATAGATATATCAAGCAACCCACTACTTGACTATATAATGTAGCATGAAATGGTTCTAAATTTGTTTACGCCTGTAATAACACATTAACATCCATAGGTGTCTGCATAGGCTTGGAATCTGTCATTTCAAACATTTCATCAATGTATTTCTACTATGTCATGTAGATACACTCATCTCTGTATTTGAACTCAATCCCTAGATAATAATGTAAAATCCCCAAGTCATTTACATCAAATGTATTCTTAAGTTTTCCTTTAAACAACTGAAGATCTGAATCCTTGGGACCTATCATGATCATATCATCAACATATATGATAATAATAATCAAAACATCCTTTTCAGCTTTAACATAAAGAATGGGAGCTGCATCTGAGTTTTCAAAATCAATAGATAGAAGATAAACATGTATCTTCTCATACCAAGCTCTTGGTGCTTGCTTTAGTTTCTACAAAGCTTTGATAAGCTTGCATACTAAATGCTCTTTACCTGTTTCTTCAAAACCTTCTGGTTGTTGAACATAAACATCTTCATGTAGATCACCATTAAGAAATGCAGTTTTGATATCTAGATGGTACACTTTCCAACTAAAGAATGCAGCTAAAGAAAGTATTGTCCTGACCACTGTCATTCTAGATGTAGGTGGAAAAGTCTCATCATAGTCAATTCCTTTTTTTTGTGCATAACATTTGACAACTAATCTTGCTTTATACCTATCTATAGTACCATATGCTTTTCTTTTGATTTTGAAGATCACTAAACACCAATATCTTTCTTATCTTTTGGTAACTCACAAAGCTTCCAAGTTTGATTCTTATGAATAGAATCAATCTATTCTTGCATAGATTTCTTCCATACAGGACTATGTAGTGCATCTTGAACACTAGCTGGTTCATTGTCAATTGAAGTAAGGGCTAAAACATTATGAATCTCAAAATGTTCTGCATAATTTACCTGGTCTTCTTATTGTCTGTTGGTTTGCCTTCTGGTTCCTATTGTGTATTCCTTTATACCACTGTCCTTCCAAGTTTGATATAACCACTTTGGTGTATTCCTGAAAAGTGGTTGTATATCTTCTGGTTCTTTAGTATCTCTTTCTTTTGGAACTCTGGAACCTTCTCCAACTTCATAAGTTGGAACTTCAAGAGGTACTAATGATGGACTAGGTACTAATGTAGGTAATGAAATTCTCTCTTCACCTGTATCTTGTAGGCTTTGAGTAGGTTCATCATCCCCCTTGTATGGTTGAATGTAAATATCCAAATTCCTTCTGAAAAATGCATAGTCATCTGACTTTATGAAATCTAGAATCTCTTCCTTCTTATCATAAATTTGACTTTCTGCAATATATATTGTTGAAAGAAGCATTTTTTGAAGGAAATTCTTTGTAATTTGACATTTTCATGTAGTTGTATTTATCCAAATAATGTAAAATTGAGGAAGAGTCTTCCTCATGTATAGTAGAAGCATATATATTTTTCTTAGAATTTTTGGAAGCTCTAGAATAGCATATTTTTAGATTAGAAGGTAGAAGGACTAAATTTCAAGTGTGAAAAGGGACACTTGAAAACTTATGAAAGATATTTTCTTCTATTTTGAAGAGGTTGGTTGTATTATTCTCATGCTATTCTAGTAATGTGAAGAGCTTCTTGCAAGAAAATCGTGTTACTAATTCTCTTGAGAATCTTCTTGATTTGTTGAGTCTTTCTCTTGTGAAATCTATGGAATTTGTGAGCTTTTCTTGTGTATTTCTAAGTGAAGTGTGTGAAGAGAGGTTATTATCAATATATTGAGTGAAGTGTTGCAAGAGATCAATGCAGGAAATGGAAATTCTTAGTTTTTACAGAATCGCAATTGTCTCGTCTGTGTGATACAAGTATTGTTTTTGAAATCTGACTTTATGTTTCTAATCTACAGGAAAGATGGCACACTTTAGGCACAAAGATTATTGAAAATGCTATTGTATAGCTCAAGATATTCAAAACCCTATTTTATCCATCTCATCTTCACTAATTTCTCAGAAATCAGTTATGGTACCTCTTATTCTTGGATTTCATTAACTAGAAGGGGTTGTGGTCTTTGCATACTTCCCGGATTGAAAATTTAATGAAGTGTTAGTTAATATTTTATGCTATAATGATTGGAGAGGACAACTCCAAAGGTTAACAATAAACATTTTTGTTTTGGAACTTGCTTGATCTTCCATTGTTGATGGTATTTAAATACATTGGAAAGGTACTACTCTATAATCAAGTAAGAAAGTTGGAGAAGGTAGATTTTTATGCTTGTCTTTTGGGAAAAGAAAATTGAATTAACCTTTTGAGATATTTAAGTGTGTATCTTTATGCAAATTGATAGTTGCTCATGCTTTTCAAGAGTGAAGTGCAGACCTTCTGAAGAAAATGGCTTAATTTGATGAAAGGAAAGTGAAATGTATTTATATTTGTACATTTAGATTTCTTTTTGACAAAGTACCAAGCAATTTTGTTGTTCTTTGAGAAAGACAACATAGTTTCAATGAGGAAAGTCATGTAAAGTAGCTATGTGCAAATTGATTGTTACATTTGCTTGTCCTAGGTCAATTCCTTGTCTTATAGAAAGGATTGTTTTTGTCACTTGAAGAAAAGGTGTTGAGTTTATCTTTGGATAAGATTGATAGTTGTACTTGCCAACACCGATTTTCTTAAGAAACCTTATTTCCATTATGAGATTGTAAGTATAGTGAATGCAGCCAATCATAGTTCAAAAGATCAGTGAATCTTCAAAAAAAGAAAACCCTTGGTGAAGTGTTTTCCTTGATTTAGGGAAAAAATTACTAAAAAAATCATAAAAATTTGTTAAAAACTACAAACAATTTTCTTTTTTGTAATAAAGTAATGTATGAGGTTTTTGTTGAGTAGTGGATGAGGATAAGTTGAAAAACAAAGAGAAGATTGAAAAAAAATCAAGATATTTGAAGTGAAAGTCAAAAAATTGTTGTTTCTTTTCAATTCCAATTTCTTTTGAATTATTGAATTTTGATAAATTGCAGGTGGCAATTGATTTGGAGTCGTTGAAGAACATTTGAAAAAGATCAAGTTGGAAGAAGAGTAAAAAAATTCAAAATTTCAAGAAATTCTAGAAAAACACGATTCTCATATCAGAATCGCGATTTTCAGTAAGATGGTGAATTTGCTTCATTTGTACTTTTGAGCATCCAGGTAAATCAGTAAAGGGTTTACAAGTTGTACATTTGAAGGAAATTAAAATTGAGTAAGTTTTGAGCACAAAAACATCAAAACGAGGTTTTGGACCAAAAAATTGCAATTTTCATCATGATAAAGAAGCGGGTAAATTTTTTTTTTTAAATAAAGGAAGTTCGGCCTTAGACTACTCTCCCGGACTTGAATTAATTAAAAGAAAAGTAGAAGAGAAGGGGACTAGTGCTCATGGGATCCCCCAAATCCCACAAAGCGGGGGTAGCTTTTACAGAGTTTTGATGGCATTACAAAGACAGTTAGTCAGCCTCTCATCAACCTCATGTGGGGCCCACATGAGTTTAAGCTTGTTGTAGTGAGCACTTGATGATGCCTAAAAAAGGGGGGATTTCTTACAATTAGCGATCCTTTTGCCAAGAAGGAACAATGATTTCTCAATCGACCACACTATGGGGGAGTCACCAAAGTTGCACACCTTTCCCGCCAGATCTTCCATCCGGCCTCCCCTCTAATGGCGTTCTAGAGAGGTGGAGCAACTGAACGCTTCTCCCAGTAGAGCATGCATCCAACTGATATGTTTCTGAAGTCTGATTTTCTTTCTCAATTAAATATCATAAGTAAAGTCATGATTTTGCATGGGAGTAGGAATTTTCAAATTTGGAACTTAGATTTTTAAAATCACTCACAATCGCGATTTTCTGAGAACTATAAAAGCACAAAATTCAATTGAAAAAAAGCATTATGAGAGAGAGAGTGAGAGAGAACTAGAGAGAGAAAGTAAGCAGATAGTCATGAAATCTCCGATTCTCAGCAAGCAACAAATTTGAGCACAGTTTGCAAGCAAGCAAGGCATTTATTGTACACTTTATTTTGCATTAAATAAACTTTCAAGGTTGTGTTTTTTCTTGAAAAAATCAATAGAAATAAGAAAAAACAAAAATCACGGTTTTTTGTTTTTTGTGTTTTTCATAGCTTTTTTTGAAGTTTTACACTATTTTCTTGATTGAATGATAATAAAATAGCTAGGTCCCCTAGACCTTGTATTCATAATAAAAAAATCAAAACTCAAAAAATTTTCAAAGTTATACAAAATCGCAATTTTGTACAAGATCTAAAAATCGCGATGTCTAGAATGCGACTTTCAGTAGAAAATCGTGTTTTTAACGATTGTGAGCGATCACAATTGTTTGGAAATCCAAAATCTTGGAAAACATGATTTTGACCCAAAATCGTGGAAAACATGATTTTGACCCAAAATCATGGAAAACATGATTTTCACCCAAAATTGTGAAAAACATGATTTTTAGCCAAAATTGTTAAAAGTATAATTTTTTCATGACTTTGGATCACAAAAGGTGACATCAATTAAATATCAAAGTAAAATAATCACATTTTGATCAGAATCGTGAAAAAAACACGATTCTTGTCTAAGAATCGTGGAAATCATGATTTTAGCTAAAAATTGATTTATGCAAATTAGTGTTGACTTGGAAACTATAAGGAGTAGTTTTTTGAAAAAAATCTAAATAAGTGGATGATTTTGAGATCAAGCACCAAGCTCTCTACAATTAATACACAAGTGTCATTAGGAGGGAATATACATCTAAGTGATTCTCAAGAAGGGGAATTGGAACACACAACCAACATGGAAAACCTAAATGAGACAAATGAAACTCAAGATACAACTGACTTTAGAAATATCCTCAAATACATGTATACAAATAGGTTTGGAGCCTATGTGTATCAACATGGCATGCATAAGTTCCTCGTCAGATTGAGAAACTTAGAAATTCCTTTGAATTTGATGCGAGTGGCACAGTTTAGAGATGGAAGATATGAGGATAGACAAAGTTGTGTCTATATATTCTCATCAAACCCTAAAAATTCAAATGACCTTGGTCAATGTGCAGAAAAGAGACCTTGGGATCAAGATTTGGGGCAAAGAGACATGCCCAGACCAAGTGGAAATCAAACTCCTATTGAACCACAAAATGGAAGAAGATCACATACTTCCCCAAACCCTTTTGAAAGAGAAAGAGATGAAATACCTGATTTTACCATTAGAAGGAGACAACCATGGCAAAACTAGAGGAGAATGTTTAGACCCTACCAGGTGACAAAATGCATGAAAAATCAATATGAAGGGTACTCATACCCTCATGCTCATGTAGCACAGTTTAGACAGTTGATTAGGGCTAAAGAAGTAGAGGATTACAAAGTTCAATTTGAAGCCTTTGGTTTAACTTTAATTGGACCTGCATTATCTTGGTTCATACCCTTAAGTAAGGAAATGTACCCAAATATAGAGTCATTCCTTGAAGCCTTCATAGGTGAATGTTCAAAAATTGGTATCAAACATAGCATAGCCACACTGATACATAGTTTCAAACAGCAAAAGGAAGAGAATGTGAGAGAAGCTGCTAGGAGGTTCAAACAATATATTGACAGATGTCCGAAGGATGAGGTACCCTCAATGGCTAGATAAGTGTCTTTGTTCATAGAATTATTGAGGATTGCACAATTGAGAACTCTGATGTAGATGTCCCGACTTAGGAGCTTGTGTCAAGGAGGCAATAGATTTAGAAGACAATAGGGGACAAGATTTGTTGGCATTTTAATCAACCAAAAACAAATGAAGACACAATTCCACCAATTAAGGAGTTAGCAAAAGCAATTGCCAAAGCCCGAGAGGTTAGCACAAAAGAAAATTTGGTAAATACTAGAATGACACCCAATAAGAAGTGCTACAATTGTGGAGAGAGTCATCTGGCACATCAGTGTCCATATCATAAACCTCAACATTTGCAAGACAGGAAAACACTCAAGTATTTCACTTTAGAGAAAAATTGGACAAATCACACTAGAGAGGAGTGTCTTGACAATAAACAACCTTTCAGAGAAAGAGAATATATGAATCAACACAACCCACAAAGAGAAATTGGATTTGCCGAACAATCTAGACCTGTATTGTGGAAACAACCAACATTACCTACAAATGTGGTACCAGTAAAATACATTGCGACAGAGGAGGAAAGTCCAAGATCTAGATCATCTTTCAGGGAAGATTACCATTTGTTTGAAGGATATCAGGAAGATTGGGAGGAAAATGAAATGCAAGAACCAGACTTACAAGCCTTAGATTTGGGAAATGGAAGAATAGAAATGGACACGGCCACATTCATGTACATAACAAATAGTTACATGTCCAATCAGAAAACCCAATTCAAAGGAGGTTAGAAGATAACATGTTATAGATGTGGGGGAGAGCATTTCATCAGGGATTGTCCACAACCTCCAACACTAAGAGTAGAAGGAGCCTTTTGCAAAGATTGCAACAGGGAACACTTAATCAGAGATTGCCCAAGAAACCCTCAGAAACAACAAAACATGTCTAGTAATATACCATTAAAGGAAGTAAACATAGTGGAACAGGAAGAATTCAGTGAGAATGAGCCAGTAGCATTAAATGCCATAACTAGAGCACAATCCAAGGAACAAATCATCAGAATAGAAACACACACTAGGAACAACAAGAGAAATCTATCCTCAAAAGAGAAGAAAAATAGACAAAAAGGGAGATGGGAGAAAAAGACAAAAGTTGGTAAAACCCTAACTTTAAAAGAGGAAACTGTAAGTAACCCAAACTCTAGTCAACAACAAAGTACACAAAAACAAGGAGATATGAAAAACTCAAAGTGCTTGGGTACACTGATAGAAGCCTATAAAGGAAGAATTCAAGATGGACCAAACCCTACAGATCATGTGCTAGCCTATCCAATGCCTCATATTGAGGATCAAAGGATGCAAAGGTGTAAACAGATCATTAGAGAAGCACAAAACCATTTAGAAAAATCACACAACTCTAAAACGATATTTGAGGAATCAAATTCAGCAAAATCCAAGGAACATTGAGTTGGAGAGGAGTACTCAGGGAAAGAGGAAAAACAAATAACTCTTCAATTCAATTTAGACAAACACTGTACAATTCTATGTCAAACTTCAGTGGAAGAGTTAGTAAAACAGAATCCTCATCTACAACATAATATGAGGAAATGGGGGACAAATTCACATTCCCTAGAGTCACAATCACAGGAAATAGAAGAATTGTTGTACATACCTATTGACAAAATAGGAGGTTATTGTGAGGGAGAAGAAGGAAACTCAACTTTGAGATTACAATTTGGTAACCATCATGCCAAAGCAATATTGGATAATGGATCTAGAGTGGCAATTATGACCAAACAAACTTGGGAGAAATGGGGGGGGGGGGGCGATGAGCTGATACCTACCAAAATGAGACTACAACTTGCAGATGGACATATAGAGGCACCTCTAGGAATGTGGGAGAAGGTGATTGTGGAAATATGTGGAATAGAGATAGAGCCTACCTTTGCCATAGTTGAATTTCCACAACCTACCTCTTATGAAATCATCCTAGGTAGACCATTTATGAGACAAATGCAAATTGTGCAAGATTGGGGTAGAGGTTGCCTATATGTTCAAAGACAGGGAAGAATAACTAAAGTAAACTTAAGAAATGGGTAGTACTCTAATATATCCCCTCAGGAATGGTTCAAAGTTCATCAGAATCAAGAGTCAAGTGAAGAGTCTGGAAGTGAAGATCAGAATGAAAGGGAATTATCAATTTGGAGGTGTAATAATATAAGGAACAGGGCACATAAGAGAATGTTGCTAAGGAAAGAAGATTGTCATGAGGTAAGGAAATTAGAGGATGAGAACTACATTCCACAGAAATTTGATGATGAAGCATTTGAGCCTTATGGTTGGAGTTAGATTTTGTCTACAATGGATTTGACCAATGATGAATATGTGGGAGTCAAATTTCAAGATGAAGAAGGATATGATGTTTTCCATATAGGAGCACAAATGATAAGGGTAACAAAGCCAGAGGAGAATTTGAGTGAATCTATACTTTTAAGTACTAACAAAACATAATTCCTAGAACAAGTGGATGCTCAAGATGCTATAATGGACAAAATCTCAAGAACTTATAAAAAATGTGTACACAAAGAGATTACTTAAGATCAAAAGCCTGAGATGAATAAGAAAATGAGGGAAGAGGAGCAAAAGTTTGATGTACCCTCAAACTTCAAGAATTATGAAGTGGAGGGTAGATTACTTTTAAAAATGAAACCAAAAAGGGAGAAAAAGAAGGGGGAATCATATGACAATGAGGAACAAACGAAGAAAATAGTAATTGCTCAAGAAGATGGGGAAGATAGACACATTGCCATAGCTGATGATATGTCAAAACAGGAGGAGGAAACATCGATAAAATTGGCTAAGATTTATAGGGATGTGTTTGCATACAGTTACAAAGACTTGAAAGGAATTGATCCTAAAATTTGTGAACATAAAATTCCTATTACTCTTGATGCAAAACCTAGCAAACAAAGACACTATACATTTAATGATAAATACTCTACTAAAATTAAGGATTAGATTGATAAATTTCTTGCTGTCAATTTCATTTATGAAATTGAGTACACTGAGTGGATATCTCCTATAGTTGTGGTACCGAAGAAAAATGGAAAGCTTAGGGTGTGTATTAATTTGAAAAAAATTAATGCAACAACTATAAGAGATAGCTATCCATTAGCTGTAACTGATCATCTCCTAGAAAGAGTTGCAGGGAAGGAGGTTTATAGTTTTTGGATGGTTTTTTTGGATATAACCAAGTACCTATTTTCTTAGAAGATCAACATAAGACTCCCTTTTCCATTGAATGGGGAATATGTGCATTCAGGGTTATGCCTTTTGGTCTAACCTATCTCCAACAACCTTTCAAAGGTTGATGTGTCATATATTCAATGAGTTTCTTAGAAACATGATGGAAATTTATGTTCATGATCTCTGTACTTTTTCATTGAGAAGACAAGATCACTTGCAGGATTTGGCGAATATATTCAAGAAATGTAGAACTTACAGAGTATGTTTAGATCCTAAGAAATGTGTTTTCTTTGTGAGGCAAGGAAGAATTGTCAGGCCGTCGGAATATTATTTAGAAGAATAATTTTAATTAAGAAAAGTCACGCATTGAAAGGGTGACATGCAAAATGTTGTAACATTTTCTTGGTTAATAGAAGCAATGTGTGGAAGAGACGATAGACGCATCGCCAAACTCTCTTGTCTAGGCGATTGGCTAGAGTTGATTTTGTCACAGATTATTCAAACTGTGGTGTCATCTGTGTTGGTAAAGATTCAGTATTGAAATGAATAGGGTACTGTGTTAACATTCTAGTACGTCCTGAATGAAGCGCGATTAAAATAGTAATACTAGATGAATAGTAGAAGCTCTGCGCATGTGGTTACGGTGGTTTTTAAGAAGTTGTTATGTTTTGGAAGTAGTAATTGACTCTATGGTAATAGTTAGAAGTTAATCTGTGACTGGGAAAATTCATAAAGGGCCTTTGTATTACAGACCCCTAGCCATCCCAAGAACCCACGTATAGATTAACCATAAAAGATTAACACTGGCGCTGGTCATGGGGCATGGAGTAGCCAGTCGATGCATAAACTAGGATTTGAGGAAGAATCCCATGATATATGCTTGTAACACATTCCAAAGAATCATGCCCGAAGTACAAAAGGGATCATCATCCCTGGAAAATTCCTAGCGCATTGGGAACACCTCCAGGTAGTAGTGGTGACGGACAATCGTCAGAAGGAAAGTGAGAAATCTGGGCTAGTAGGGTACCACCTCAGCATTTTCTTGTGCAAGGATTATAGGGTATACCAGAAGTGCAACCAACCCCATCTGTGGAAAGTAAGGTTGGTGAACTAAGCAATGGTTCTGGTGACAGTGTGGAAATTTTTAGTAGTAGTTTGTGGAATTCCGGTGGAGCTTTGGATAATTCCGGGATCGGTTTGCAGAATTTCGGTGATAACTCTACTTTGTGTTCTGATTTTGAGGAAATGAGTGTATTGTTGGATGAAAGTTTTGGTGAAAAGCTCACTTCAAAAGTCCACTATGATGAATGGCAGTTGGGTGTAGGCATGTGGAAATGACTTAACAATATCTGATTATCGGAGAACATGAAAGACGATGGGACAACACTACAACAATTAGGTTTAACTGGTTCAAATCATTCGGTAGTAACATTTCCTCTTGGTTTAAACAACATGAGTGGTTCACAACAGCAACAACACCAACAACAACAACAACATCAACAGAAACATCATCAACAACAACAATAGCAACAACAGCAACAGCAGGCCATACCACCACGACAGGTACCCGCTGGAGTTACGTATACGAAATTTGGAGGATTTCCCGATGATGATCCAGATGCACATGTGAGAACTTTTGAAAACAATTATGATGTACTCAACTATCTAGCGAAGCCGCAATATAAGGCTATAGTGTTCCAATCTACGCTCGTTAATGAGGCTGCTTGGTGGTTAACTGAATATGATATTAATCATTTCGATCAATACGATGATGTTAAGGATTCCTTCTTACAACAATTTTGGTTGAAGAAAAATGAAGCTGAGATCTTTGACTATTTGCAAAACAATAGACAAAAACCACACCAGAATGTGCACGAGTATGCAACTTTATTTCGTACTCATCTATGACAACTACTACCAGCACATGCTAACCTACCGGATGATGTGATTACCTAGTGTTTTATTAATGGATTAAACCCTCAACTCAAACAGGTAATGATCATACGATGTGTGGGTGATATGACTCTAGATGCGGTCATAGCCATGGCATTACAGTTGGAACATAAAGTGGGCGAGTTCGCTGAAGATTTGGACTGGCTAAAGGCGACCAAGGGTACGAGTGAGGATCCATTGAAACAAGTGTATTGCACAAAATGTAAGAACCCGAGACACACTACTTCTACTTGTGCACTAAATCAAATGTACTGTGCTATTTGTAATACGGCAAGTCACTCCACCGAAATGTGTCCATATAATGCTAAAGTAAATGCCAGGCCAACCGTAAATGCTATAACACAAGAGCAGGGACAACAGGCTACCCACTATGTACCACCACTCTTGAGGAATACTTCTTACGAAAGTTATAAAACCTATAGGGGAACGTGAGCAAACAACTTTGGCCAGACCCGGTGTAACTTCGGTCAATCGGGTGAAGGCACATCTCTTCCACCACCCAAATGCCATTTCTTTGGTGAGATTGGACATATCCACAGATATTGTAAAGAGGCGGCCGAGTATGATAAACGAAGAAAAGAACGACACCATCCAATGGCCAACATGGTATACATTTCAGCAGTGGATACTCAAGCGACAGTAACTCAAACACGGTCCGTCAAGAAATTACAACCAGCTGCTAAGATTTTTGAGCCTGGCATTCGAGAGCAACAGAGAGTTTTTACGAAAGCCAGTGCATGGGCCAGTCAATAACCAACAATTTTTCCCGATCCAGTACCTGTGGTCTAGCAGATAGCATCAAATCTACCACCGAAAGAACCGACTCCAGTGAACGGGTCATCGAAGAGCCCACCGAATTTGGTATCGAGTATGTCGAATTTTGACTCTGTGCAGAATATTCTATCGCACGCATCTATTTCAATATTGTTGGGGCAATTGTTAGCCTTGGTTCAGAGTGTAAGACAAAAATTCCAGCAACAAGTTTGTCCAAGATCTTCGTGTACACTTGCTACATCCATTATCAGTCCAGAAACTGATTCTACGGTGGCCCATGTTGTTCCTTTAATTACGGTTTGGTATAAAACCCACAAAATTATGCAAGTATTAATTGATGGAGGCTCCGGTGTGAATATTGCTACAACCACACTTTGTAAAAGACTAGGATGGACTCAGATTGAACCCATTTAATTTTTTGTGAGAATGGCTTATCAATGAAGGGTCTATCCAGTGGGTTTGGTTCGAGATATACCCATTACTCTTAAGGGAGCAGTGTTCAAAATGATTTTGTTGTTCTAGAATTACCTGACTCAATTTTGGATTACAAATTACTGTTTGGGAGGCCTTGGCTGAAACAAGCCAAAGTGTTGCACGACTGGTCTGCACATGAACTTATTTTCAAAAGTAATCATCAGAAATATGTAGTACCATTGGATGAGATGAAGTCGTGCAACCTTCATGCTCAACCCTATGTAGCCAAACCTGTGCATATGTTGGATGGACTTTCGGATGATGAAGAAGAAGTTTTTCTCAATGCTAACCAGGATTTGCTCGCCCTGGGTATAGTTGACTTACAAGTGGTTGCACATAATTGGAACCCGATCGTTTGTTTAGTAGTTCTGATTATAGAAGAAGGGGACCCACTTATGGATCAAGCGTTGAATGCCCAAAGTTTCCACCACTTATTCCAGTCACCTGAGGATATATCCATGCCACGACAGTTTTATGTACCGGAAGATGAACTTATCATCTGCAATCTGGGAAATGAGGGTACATCGTGACCAGTAAAGCTTAAGGCTGGGTCACCGAAAACTTTTCAAAATGTGCTACTACAGTTGTTGACAGAGTTTCAAGATGTATTTGAGTGGGACTATTGAGATATGAAAGGGTTGGACCCTTGCATCTATCAGCACCGTGTGATGCTCAAGCCGGATGCGCGTCCAATCAAGCAACCCAATTATCGCATGAACCTCGATTATGCTGCTCAAGTGAAAGGGGAATTGGATTTCTTGCTAAAAGTAGGTTTCAACGTCCCCATTGAGCATGCAGAATGGATTTCACCTATTGTTATTGTGCCAAAGATAAATAAGCAATTGCGTACATGTGTGGATTATCAAAAATTAAAAACCGCAACCGTGTCGGATCCCTTCTCACTTCCCTTTTTGGATACGATGCTTGATGATGTTGCCGGATGAGAAATGTATTCTTTTTTGGATGGTTACAGTGGCTATAATCAGGTGTGCATGGCTGAAATGGATATACCAAAGACTACATTTATTAGTAAATTGGGGTGTATATGCATGTACAGTGATGTGGTTCGGTCTTCGCAATGCTCCTAGTACCTTCCAATGATGCATCCAAGAAATTTTTTCCCCCTACTTAACCACCTTTATGCAGGTGTATTTGGATGATTTCTCGTTATCGGGTAACACATCGGCTCACCTCTATCACCTACCGTGTTGCTTCTCTAAGTGTCGGGAGTTTCATTTGTGCTTAATTCCCAACAAGTGGGTCTTTTCAATTTCTTGTGGCAAGTTGCTTGGTCATATTATTTCACACCAAGGCATTCAAGTGGATCCAGATAAAGTGCAAGCCATGTTGCATGCACCTGCCCCTACGACACCAAAGGAAGTTATGAGATTCTTAGGCCAGATATGTTGGCATGGGTGGCATCTACGGTGGCTCGCACATTTAGCCATACCCCTGAATAGGTTGATCACTAGCAATCCCCGACAATTCGTGTGGAGTGAGGAGTGCCAAATTTGTTGGTGCATGACAATCATCAATTGAAGGATTATGAAGAAATGAAGTCAAGGAGTCAAGAGAAGAATAAATTCAGAAGGTTGAAGGAAGGACATATTCAGAAATCCAAAGATGTGTACACATATGTACATTAGCTGACTTATACTTTTGTCTAGTCATACACTTGTATATATTCATCTATAAATATGTTGGAAATGTCGGGGCAAATAGAGTAGAAGAAGAATAGAGAATAGGTAGAGAGAAATCAGTTGTAAGAAGTGTCATTAGACACATGAAGAGTGAGTGATTTGTTCATCCTCACTTAGATGTAATTTTTCTGAGAAATCGAAAAATCTTGCGCCCGATATTTTGCTGTCTGCTCCTTCTGTGTCTAATCTTTTGAGAAATCCTTTTGCACATATCTAAGTCCATAGCTAATCTATCTATGGCTAGAGTTTGAGAGGCTAATTGTAATCAGGCTGAGAGAATTTTGTTTAGGAACATTCATATGTAAGAATGTTCAAAGAGTCGTGAAAGCTGGCGCAGATTTCATCTTCAGAGAAATAGTCATTGCTCAGTCCACAGTGTAAAGTTTTACACAAGTGAGGGCTCAAAATCTAAGTTGGAAGGTAAGCCATCTATGGCTAAAAGATCTTGATCAAACGAGATTTACTTTGGGAGAACCAGTGTTAAGAAGTTGCAGGTGTCAAAGTCGCCATTGCAGAGAAGCTGTTTCAGACATAGGTAAAGTGTTTCACATATTTCTCAGTGTGTACTGAATCATTTTGAGAAATTTAACTTGGTAAAGTTGCGCAATCTCAAGGCGAAGTGTTGTACAAAGTTTTATCAAAAACTTTACAGAATTGGTTAGTCAATGAGTGATTAATCTGCAGCAGACTTTTTCAGAAAAGTGATTTCTTCACAGTTAGTCAAATCTTGGTATTGTGTGAATATATTTTCAAAGTTATGAGGAGTCTAAAGTTATTCTTGGTCTAGAGGTGGTCTAATACCAAGGATAGCTTGTTCTTTTGGAGATTAATAGTCTCCATCAGTGGTATCAGAGCCAGTTGTGTCAAAATTGAAGTGAAGAAGACTCCGACTACTGCAGAAACACAAATCTTTACACTTTGAAGGTGCAGAAGGATAAAGGTTGAAGAAAACTTGAAGTTAGACTTATTCAAGCTATCAAAGGATCAGAAGAAGTAAGGTTCGAAGTAAAGGTACATTTATTTCCTGTAAAGGTTAAAGTTTTGAGACTACAGGTGAAGCAAGGATGGGAGATAGTCTCCAAATTGAAAAGTTGGATAGAGAGAACTATCCAGCTTGGTCTATGAGAATGGAAGCTCATCTTATGAGCAAAGATCTGATAGGATACATCACAGGAGATGAAGAAAAGCCAGAATTCAGAGATCCTAGTGTTCCAACTAGAGAGGAGCTTGCAGACTTGAAGAATTGGATGAAGAAGGATGCTCAAGCAAGGAGCATAATTTATATGGCGGTTAATGACTACCTGCTTCCTCACATTAGAGGACTTGAAAGTGCATGTGACATTTGGAATGCTTTGGAGGAGCATTTCCAAAACACAACCAAATCAAGGAAGGCTCTTCACATTGAAGGTACAAGGAAGTGTTGGACATGCTATGTTCACATATGGAGAGCAGAAGATGTCAGAATTGGATCTTTGGCACAAAAGACTTGGACACTTTAATGAAAGAGGTATCAAAGATATGATCAATAATGATTCAGTGCTTGGGTTGCCTAACATTGCAGGTCAACATATGACATACAGATGTGAGGCATGTCAATTAGGTAAGGCTCATAAGCAATCCTATTCCAAGCATGGGTTTATGTATTCAGAAAGACTTGAATTGGTGCATACAGATGTGTGGGGTCCTTCAAAGGACTTTAGTATAAATGGTTCAAGATATTATGTCATTTATGTTGATGATGCTACCAGGTGGATCACAATTTATGTGATTAAAGAAAAGTCAGAAGTGTTTAATACATTTAAACACTATCATGCTTATGCAGAAAGGATTACAGGTCAGAGATTGAAGAGACTAAGGTCAGATGGAGGGGGAGAGTATTTTTCAAATGAATTCAATGACTACTTGTGGAATGCAGGTATAAAGAGAGAAGTTACTTGCAGATACTCCCCTCAACAAAATGGAGTAGCAGAAAGAAGAAATAGGACTCTTGTTGAGTTTGCAAGGTCCATGATGAAAGAGAAGAATTGCCCAAATTATTTGTGGGCAGAGGCTGTTAATACAGCTACTTATTTGGTCAATAGATTGCCTTGTAAAGCTTTGCAGGGTATGACACCATATGAAGCTTGGTGGGGTAAGAAACCTACCTTGGATCATTGCAGAATATTTGGATGTTTGGCATATGCATATGTGCCATCTCAATTGAGACATAAGTTGGAGCCTAAGGCAGAAAAGTATGTATTCATTGGTTATGATGATAAACAAATGGGATACAGGTTGTGGAGTCCATCCACAAAGCAATTCATTGTGTCTAAGGATGTTACATTTGATGAGCAAGGTACTTGGTATGCAGGTAAATATGATGTACATGCAGATAATGAAGAAGTGGTAGACCAAAGAAAAGGCAAAGCAAAGATTCAATTACTTGATGAAAGTGAGAACAATGAAGTACAGGTTGAAGTTGAAGAGAGGCCAAGGTTTGATCCAGAATGTGATGAACCAGAGACTTCAAGAAGTGCAGAAGTTAGGAGGTCAACTAGGCACAAATGGCAACCTACAAGGTATAGCTATGACACCTCATTCTTGACTACTAAAGACTATGCTTATTTGGTAAAAGCAGATGAAGATCCATCTACATATGATGAAGCCAAAGGCAAGAGAAATTGGGAAGAAGCCATGCAAGAGGAGTATGATGCTTTGATAGAGAATCAGACTTGGGATCTGGTTCCTAAACCTAATAGCCAGAAAATTATTGGATGTAAGTGGGTTTATAAAACCAAGAGATTTGCAGATGGAAATGTGTCTAGATACAAAGCTAGACTTGTTGTGAAAGGGTATGCACAGACATATGGAGTGGACTATGATGAGACTTATAGTCCATTGGCAAAAATGACAACCATCAGAACCCTCATAGCAATTGCTGCTTGTAAAGGTTGGAAGTTGTCTCAACTAGATGTTAAAAATGCTTTTTTGAATGGTTATATTTCAGATGAAGTTTACATGGAGCAGCCAGATGGGTTCAAGGATCAAGTGAGTCCAAATTATGTGTGTAAGCTCAAGAGAGCTTTGTATGGACTAAAGCAAGCCCCAAGGGCATGGAATTATAGGCTTGTAAAATTCTTGAATGATCTTGGATTTCAAGCATCAAAGGCAGATAGTAGCTTGCTAGTCAAAGCAAGTGAAGATGGATTCATTTATGTTTGTATTTATGTTGATGACATAATACTTACAGGAACAGATGATAAAGGTATACAAATGATCAAGAAGCAGATGGAGAAAGAGTTCAAAATCAGTGATTTAGGGAACCTATCATTCTTCTTGGGAATGGAGATTTCTTATACTCAACATGGAGTATATGTAACCCAAGAAAGGTATCTTAAGAATTTGCTAACCAAGTTTAAAATGGAAGATTGCAGGGTTGCACCTACACCCTTGGAAGTGAACCATAAATTGTCTAGGTTTGGAGGAGAAGAGTTCAGAGATATGAAACTTTATCAAAGTTTAGTTGGTAGCTTGATTTATGCTACATTGACAAGGCCTGATTTATCATATGCAGTTGGTGTGCTTTCACAATTTATGCATTGTCCTAGAAAGGAACATTGGATTGCAGGACAAAGAGTACTTAGGTACATCAAGGGTACACTCAGAGAAGGGTTGTACTATGGATTTACTTCTGATACAAGAGTGAAGATATATAGTGATGCAGATTGGGCAGGTAATGTGGATGATAGAAGATCAACACATGGATACTTGTGCTATGTAGGAGACAAATTGATTTCATGGTGTTCTAAGAAGCAACATACAGTTGCATTATCATCTACAGAGGCAGAATATAAAGGTATGGTAGAAGCTGCAAAGGAGGTAATATGGCTAAAGACACTTATGAAGGTGTTTGATGTGATTCAAAGTACTCCTATTATTTGTGGAGATAATATGAGTTCTCTATATTTGGCAGCTAACCCTGTGTTTCATGCTAGAACTAAGCATATTGAAATACAGTATCATTTTTTAAGAGAGAAGGTCATTGAGAAGGAGATTGAAGTCATACACACTCCTACAAAAGATCAACTTGCAGATATGATGACAAAAAGTCTAGATGGACCAAAGCTACAAAGATTCAAGGATATGGCTGGAATCAAGAAGATAGAGAAGAACCTCAATTAATGATTGAGGGGGAGCTGTTGGTGCATGACAATCATCAATTGAAGGATTATGAAGAAATGAAGTCAAGGAGTCAAGAGAAGAATAAATTCAGAAGGTTGAAGGAAGGACATATTCAGAAATCCAAAGATGTGTACACATATGTACATTAGCTGACTTATACTTTTGTCTAGTCATACACTTGTATATATTCATCTATAAATATGTTGGAAATGTCGGGGCAAATAGAGCAGAAGAAGAATAGAGAATAGGTAGAGAGAAATCAGTTGTAAGAAGTGTCATTAGACACATGAAGAGTGAGTGATTTGTTCATCCTCACTTAGATGTAATTTTTCTGAGAAATCGAAAAATCTTGCGCCCGATATTTTGCTGTCTGCTCCTTTTGTGTCTAATCTTTTGAGAAATCCTTTTGCACATATCTAAGTCCATAGCTAATCTATCTATGGCTAGAGTTTGAGAGGCTAATTGTAATCAGGCTGAGAGAATTTTGTTTAGGAACATTCATATGTAAGAATGTTCAAAGAGTCGTGAAAGCTGGCGCAGATTTCATCTTCAGAGAAATAGTCATTGCTCAGTCCACAGTGTAAAGTTTTACACAAGTGAGGGCTCAAAATCTAAGTTGGAAGGTAAGCCATCTATGGCTAAAAGATCTTGATCAAACGGGATTTACTTTGGGAGAACCAGTGTTAAGAAGTTGCAGGTGTCAAAGTCGCCATTGCAGAGAAGCTGTTTCAGACATAGGTAAAGTGTTTCACATATTTCTCAGTGTGTACTGAATCATTTTGAGAAATTTAACTTGGTAAAGTTGCACAATCTCAAGGCGAAGTGTTGTACAAAGTTTTATCAAAAACTTTACAGAATTGGTTAGTCAATGAGTGATTAATCTGCAGCAGACTTTTTCAGAAAAGTGATTTCTTCACAGTTAGTCAAATCTTGGTATTGTGTGAATATATTTTCAAAGTTATGAGGAGTCTAAAGTTATTCTTGGTCTAGAGGTGGTCTAATACCAAGGATAGCTTGTTCTTTTGGAGATTAATAGTCTCCATCAAAATTTCCTTTGATCAACTAAAAACACTCTTAACCCAGGCTCCTATACTGCAAGCACCAAAGTGGCAGCTTCCGTTCCATGTCTTTATGGATGCATCGAACAGTGCCATCGGTAGTGTGCTCATGCAACAACAGGATAAGTGGTTCCGTCTTGTCTATTATGCTAGTTGACTGTTAGCTGTTGCTGAACAGAATTATTCCGTCACTGAGTGCAAATGTTTGGTCTTGGTTTATTTGATGAAGAAATTATGGCACTATTTTTTGGGATGCCAATTTACCTTTCATGTGGATCATGCTGCTCTGGTTTATCTTGTCCGCCAGCAACATTTAGGGGGCAGATTAGCCAGGTGGGTGTTATTACTGCAAGAATTTGATTATGTGGTTGTACATCATCGAGGGTCAGCACATACGCTAGCTGATTTCTTATCTCGGCTTGATTTCGGTGAACTTTTTGGTAGAACTGACAATACTACCCTTGCCATTTACGCGACTGATTCAGTCAAGAATGAGCGTCAGGAGCTCCCGGTCACACCTTCGTATTATGATACTCTTCTGACCTTTCTCACAATTGGACACCCTGCGACTCATACTTCTACTTTGGTTCGCCCTAAATGGGGGATGTATAGTTGACGGTTTCGAATCATTGTAGGAAAGTTGTATTATATGGATCCATCTGGTGCACTCTTACGTTGTATCCCTTCCCATGAAGTTCCTTCGGTTATTGACATGGCCCATTCTACTCCTTTCGGTGGTCATTTTTCGGTCAATCTCACTTATCAGAAAATTCTACATAGTGGCTTATGGTGGCCCACTATGTAGCATGATATTGTTGCTTACGTCAAAATGTGTGATGCTTCCCAATGATCAGGACAGCCTTTACAACGGCATCATTTTCCACTACAGCCTATCTCTCCCCTTGAACCTTTTCAGAAGTGGGGCTTGGATTTCATTGGTCCCATTGCACCTCTTATTATGATTACTAATCATCAATATATACTTACCTGTACGGATTATGCTACTCGGTCGGATGAAGCCTGGGCATTACGGTCCCTAACTATGTCAATGGTGGTCAAATCTTTGATGGCTGATGTTTTCCCTCGGTTCGGTCTTCCCTTAGAAATTGTTTCCGATCAGGGCACACATTTTGTTAGTTCTTTAATGCAAGCGCTTACCCGAACCCTGAAGATTGTTCATAAATTTAGCTCCCCGTATTTAACTGAAGCCAATGGTCTTGCTGAAAGTACCAATAAAACCGTTCTTTATATGCTTAAGAAACTAGTTTTGGAATGTCCAAAGCGTTGGGATCAATTCCTTCCATCGGTCTTGTGGGTTTACCGTACTACTTATAAAGTGGCTATAGGCGATACGCTTTTCAAATTGGCATATGAGTTGGAGGCCATTGCCCCCATGGAGGTGGTCGTACCTAGCCTAAGGGTGGCACTAGATCATAAGCTCTTGTCGGAGGAATCCTTTCCTTTCCGGTTGGATGTGTTGCGGACCTTGGATGAACAGTGCCTAGAAAGTTTTCTGATCGTGCAAGAAGTGCAACTGCGCCAAGCTAAGACACATGATCGGTTTCTCCAAACTCCCGTCTTTACCAAAGGACAATTAGTTTTATTTTATAATGCTAAGTCTAATCGTTCAATGGGAAAGTTCAAACTTCGGTGGTTTGGTCCTTACCATATTGAAGATCGAGTCATATCCGCTACATTTCGGTTTTCCACTTAAATTGGTACTCTTCTACCTAAATCCATAAATGGATCAAAACTTCGTCTGTATTATGCCACACCTCCCTCATCTTGATTATTTCTTGGTATTTTATTCTCCACCCCATTTATGTCACTATGGTTTCTTGATTTCCCTTTCCATTCCGCGTGTTTCGGTCAACTGCCTAATCATAAAATACCTGTTTTTTTACCTAACCATGATTAGCCGCTGCACTATGTGTTTTGGATTCCATTAATGCGTGCATGCCATCATTATGCCTATATCTTCCCAACAACTGGTGATCATTGTGTTTTTCTACCCACGTTGCCATTCGGTGTTTTTACTTAATCGTTCAAATCATTTGATAGTAACATTTCCTCTCAGTTTAAACAACATGAGTGGTTCGCAACTACAATAGCACCAACAACAACAGCAACAACAACAACATCAAGAACAAGATCAACAGCAACATCATAGGCAACAACAACAACAACACCAACAGCAGGCCATACCACCACGACCGATACCACTGGAGTTACGTATACAAAATTTGGAGGATTTCTCGGTGATGATCCGGATGCACATGTGAGAACTTTTGAAATCAATTATGTTGTACTCAACTATCTAGCGGATCCGGCATATATGGATATAGTATTCCAATCTACGCTGGTTAATGACGTTGTATGGTGGTTAACTGAATATGATATTAATCATTTCGGTCAATACGATGATGTTAAGGATGCCTTCTTACAACGATTTCGATTGAAGAAAAATGCGGCTGAGATCTTTGATTATTTGCAAAACAATAGACAAAAACCACACCAAAATGTGTAGGAGTATGCAACTTTATTTCGTACTCATCTATAACGACTGCCACAGGTGCATGCTAACCTACCGGATGATGTGATTACCCAGTGGTTTATTAATGGATTAAACCCTCAACTCAAACAACTAATGATCATACTATGTGTAGGTGGTATGACTCTGGATGCGATCATAGCCATGGTATTAGAGTTGGAACATAAAGTGGGCAGGTTCGCTAAAGATTTGGACTGGCTGAAGTCGACCAAGGGTACGATTGAGGATCCAATGAAACAAGTGTATTGCACAAAATGTAAGAACCCGGGACACACTGCTTCTTCTTGTGCACTAAATCAAATGTATTGCGCTATTTGTAATATGACAAGTCACTCCACCAAAACATGTCCATATAATGCTAAAGTACAGGCTAAGCGAATTGTAAATGCTATAATATAGGAGCAAGGACAACAGGCTTCCCACTAGGTACCACCCCAGTTGAGAAATACTTCCTACCAAAGTTCTAAAACCTATAGGGGAACGTGAGCAAACAAATTTGGCCAGACCCAGTGGAACTCCGGTCAATCGGGTGAAGGCACATCTCTCCGATCAAAGCCAGTGCATGGGCCACTCAAGAACCAATAGTTTTTCTTGATCCAGTACCTGTGGTCCAGTAGACAACACCGAATCTACCACCGAAAGAACCGAGTCCGGTGAATGGGTCATCTGAGAGCCCACCAAATTTTGTATCGGGTACGTCGAATTTTGACTCTGTGTGGAATATTCTATCGCAAGCATCTATTACAATACCGTTGGGACAACTGTTAGCCTTGGTTTTGGGTGTACGACAACAATTCCAACAATAAATTTGTCCAGGATCTTCATATACACCTGCCACGGCCACTATCAATCTAGAAACTAATTCTACGGTGGACCATGCTATTCCTTTAATTACGGTATGGTATAAAAACCACAAAAATATGCAAGTATTAATTGATGGAAACTCCGGTGTAAATATTGCTACAGTCACACTTTGTAAAAGATTAGGATGGAATTAGATTGAACATGTTCAGTTTTTTGTGAGAATGGCTGATCAATCAAGGGTCTATCTAGTGGCTTTGGTGCGAGATTTACCCATTACTCTTCAGGGAATGGTGTTCAAAATGACTTTTGTTGTTCTAGAATTACCTGACTCAAGTGTGGATTACAAATTCCTATTCGGGAACAAGCCAAAGTGTTGCTGGACTGGTCTGCACACGAACTTATTTTCAAAAGTAATCATCGGAAATATGTAGTACCGTTGGACCTGATGAAGCCGTGCGACCTTCATGCTCGACCCTATGTAGCCAAACCTTTGCATATGTTGGATGGACTTTCAAATGATGAAGAAGAAGTTTTTCTCAATGCTAACCAGGATTTTCTCACACTGGGTACAATCGACTTAAAAGCGGTTGTAGATAATTGGAACCTGGTGGTTTGTTTGGTAGTTCCGATTACAAAAGAAGGGGACCCAGTTATGGATCAAGCTTTGAATGCCCAAAGTTTCCACCACTTATTCGAGTCACCTGAGGATATATCCATGCCATGAGAGTTTTATGTACCAGAAGATTAGCTTATCACCTGCAATCTGGGAAATGAGGGTACACCGCGATTGGTCAAGCTTAAGGCTGGGTTACCAAAAACTTTACAAGATATGAAAGGTTTGGACCCTCGCATCTATCAGCACCGTGTGATGCTCCACGTAAAATCAAGAAACCCAGTTATCGTATGAACCCCAATTATGCTATTCAAGTGAAAGCGGAATTGGACCGCTTGCTGAAAGTAGGTTTCATCATCCCCATTGAGCATGTAGAATGGATTTCACCTATTGTTATTTTGCCAACGAAAAATAAGCAGTTGCATATCTGTGTGGATTACCAGAAATTAAATGTGGCGACTGTGTCGGATCCCTTCCCACCTCCCTTTTTGGATATGATGCTCGATGGTGTGGACGGACGAGAAATGTATTCCTTTTTGGATGGTTACAGTGGCTATAATCAGGTGTGCATGGTTGAAATGGATATACCAAAGACTGTGTTTATTAAAAATTGGGGTGTATATGCGTGTACGGTGATGTGGTTCGGTCTCTGCAATGCTCCTAGTACCTTCCAACGATGCATGCAAGAAATTTTTTCCCCCTACTTAACCACCTTTATGCGGGTGTATGTGGATGATTTCTCATTATCGGGTGACACATTGGCTCACCTCTATCACCTATAGTGTTACTTCTCTAAGTGTCGAGAGTTTTATTTGTCCTTAAATCCCAACAAGTCGGTCTATTCAATTTCCTGTGGCAAGTTGCTTTATCATATTATTTCACAGCAGAGGCATTCAAGTGGATCCAGATAAAGTGCAAGCCGTGTTGCATGCACCTGCCCCTACGACACCAAAGGAAGTTATGAGATTCCTGGGCCAGATACACTAGCATGGGCAGCATCTACGGTGGCGTGCACATTTAGCCATACCCCTGAATCAGTTTATCACTAGCAATTCCTGACAGTTTGTGTGGATTGAGGAGTGCCAAATTGCCTTTGATAGACTAAAAACACTCTTAACCTAGGCTCCGATACTGCAAGCACCAAACTGGAAGCTTATGTTTGATGTCTTTGTGGATGCATTGGACAGTGCCATTGGTAGTGTGCTCATGCAACAACAGGATAAGTGGTTTCGTCCTGTCTATTATGCTAGTCGATGATTAGTTGTTGCTGAACGGAATTATTCCATCATTGAGTGCGAGTGTCTGGGCTTGGTTTATTCGGTGAAGAAATTATGACACTATTTGCTTGGATGCCAATTTACCTTTCATGTGGATCATGCTTCTCTAGTTTATCTGATCTGCCAGCAACATTTAGGGGCAGATTAGCCAGGTGGGTGTTGTTACTGCAAGAATTTGATTATGCGGTTGTACATAATCCAAGTTCAACACATGCACTGGCTGATTTCTTATCTTGGCTTGATTCCAGTGAACTTCCCGAAGGAATTGACGATACTTCTCCTGCCATTTACGCGACTGATACGATCGAGAATGATCGTCAGGAGCTCCCGGTGGCACCTTCATATTATGATACTCTTCTGACCTTTCTCACAAGTGGATGCCATCCGACTAATACTTCTACTTCGACTCCCTATAAACGGGCAACGTATAGTCGATGGTTTCAGATCATTGTAGGACAACTGTATTATATGGATCCATCTGGTGCACTCTTACATTGTATCCCTTCCCATGAAGTTCCATCGGTTATTGACATGGCCCATTCTACTCCTTTGGTGGTCATTTTTTGATCCACCTACATTACCCAAAAATTCTACACAGTGGCTTATTGGGGCCCAATATGCAGCGTGATATTGCTGCTTATGTCAAAACATGTGATGCTTGCCAATGATCGGGACAACCTTTACAACGGCATCATTTTCCACTGCAGCCTGTCTCTCCCCTTGAACCTTTTCAGAAGTGGGGCTTGGATTTCATTGGTCCCATTGCACCTCCTGCTATGATTATTAACCATCGATATATACTTACTTGTATGGATTATGCTACTCGATCGAAAGCCTCGGCTTTACAATCTGCAACTGCGTCAGTGGTGGTCAAATGTTTGATGGCTGATGTTTTCCCTCAGTTTGGACTTCCCTTAGAAATTGTTTCAGATCAGGGCACACATTTTCTTAATTCCTTAATGCAAACGCTTACCAAAACCCTGAACATTGTTCATAAATTTAGGTCCCCGTATTATCTTCGAACCAATGGTCTTGCTGAAAGTACCAATAAAACCCTTCTTAACATGTTTAAGAAACTATTTTTGGAATGTCCAGAGCGTTTGGATCAATTCCTTCCTTCGGTCCTTTGGGCTTACCGTACTACTTACAAAGTGGCTACAGGCAATACACCTCTCAAATTGGCATATGGGTTGGAGGCCATTGCCCCCATGGAGGTGGTGGTACCTAGCCTAAGGGTGGCACTGGATCATGAGCTCTTGTCAGAGAAATCCTTTCCTTTCCAATTGGATGTGTTGTGGTCCTTGGACGAACAGTGCCTAGAAAGTTTTTTGATGCTGCAAGAAGTGCAACTCCGCCAAGCTAAGAAACATGATCGATTTCTCCGCACTCCCATTTTTACCAAAGGACAATTAGTTCTGTTTTATAATGCTCAGTCTAATCAGTCAGTGGGCAAGTTCAAAATTTGGTGGTTTGGTCCTTACCGTATTGAAGATCAAGTCGGACCCGTTACATTTTGGTTATCCACGTTAACTGGTTCTCTTCTACCTAAATCCATAAATGGATCAAGTCCGTATTATGCCACACCTCCCTCATCTTGATTATTTCTTGGTATTTTATTCTCCGCCCGGTTTATGTCACTGTGGTTGCCTGCTTTTCCTTTCCATTCCATGCGTTCCGGTTGACTGACTGACTGTAAAATACTCATTTTTTTACCTAACCATGATTAGCCGCCACACTATGTGTTTCGGATTCCTTTAATGTGTGCATGTCATCATTATGCATGTATCTTCCCAACAACTGGTGATGATTGTGTTTTCTACCCACGTTGCCATTCGGTGTTTTTACTTAATCACGATCTTCTACCTCTTTCCCGCTATTGTGTTTTTGTGCTCTCAATGTTCTGTGCTATGTTCTACATTCGTGCTGTCTTGCTTGCCATGGAAGCGTTAGCTAATATAGCTACCCTCCATGTTGGCCTTGTTGGAGATAGATGTCTGCAGAAGCACGCGAACAACACAAGGAAGAAGAAGAAGCTTGGAGCACAAACACACAATACTGAATGTATTACCAGAGAATGTACAAAGATAAGTAGCCCATTAGGGCAATAGGCGTATATACAAGCCGGGGAAAAAAAACCTCCTAAAGAGGGAAAAAAGTGCCCAGGTGGTCCTAGTGTGTTCACACACATCACTACCTAAATATATCAACAAATCCCCCCTGGGAGTGATGCGGTGAACAAGTAGCTGGCACTCATGTATAAGGAAGTGCCAAGCTATGTGGAAATCACTCCACAAAAGGAAGTAAGCCCAAAGCTTTGCGAAAAGCTTCAAACTTCTCCCTAGGCACAGCCTTCGTGAAAAGGTCTGCAATGTTCTCTTGCATCGGCACATATGCCAAGATGATCTCACCAGCAGAGAACCTCTCCCTGACATAGTGATAATGCACCTCAATGTGCTTAGTGCGAGCATGGAACACAGGGTTCCTCGCAACTACCAATGCGCTTTGACTGTCAGTGAAGATGGTGGTGGCAGAAGACTGGCCAACACCCAAATCAGCCATAAGGCGTCTGAGCCACACACACTCAACAATCGCTGTGAAAGCTGACCTAGACTCAGCCTCACAACTGGAAGTGGCCACAGTAGGCTGCTTCTTGCTCAACCAAGATATACATGAGCTACCAAGCATGAAGCAAAAACCACTGGTGGACACACGAGTGTCATAGCAACCAGCCCAATCTGAGTCAGAAAAAGCATGCAAATCTGGCAGTAGTGATCCCCCCTTGGGATAAAACAACCCAAATAGCCGAGTACCACTCAAGTAGCGAAAGATGCGCTTAACCACCTTCCAATGCGTGACTCCTGGGCAATGCATAAACCTGCTCATCTGAGAGACAACAAATTGAATATCTAGCCGAGTAATGCATAAGTAAATCAAGCATCCAACAGCCTGCTGATAGAGAACAACATCAAATGCATCTCCAGCATCATGAAGACTCAATCGTAAACCTGTCTCCATAGGAGTGGCAATAGACTTACAGTCTTCAAGGCCAAAACGCTGCAATAATGTGTCAATATATTTCGTTTGACACAAAGCCATTCCACCATCAACTTGCATAAACTGAATGCCCAAATAGTGATGCAAATGCCCCAAATCAGACATCTCAAATGAGGCATGCAAATCAGCCTTGAAATCAGCAATATGCTTCTCAATAGGACCAGTGAGCAGCATGTCATCAACATAGACAACAATGATCAGAAGCACATCATTAGCACGCTTAACATATAAGGTGCTTTCAGTTGGACTATTCACAAAACCATGTGCAACTAGATAGGAATGTATCTTCTCATACCAAGCACGTGGTGCTTGCTTTAAACCATATAATGCCTTCTTTAACCTGCACACCTGATTTTCATGCCCTTTCTGCACAAAGCCACGGGGCTGAAAAACATACACTTCTTCATGCAAGTCACCATTCAAAAATGCTATTTTAATGTCCAACTGATGTACATTCCAACCATGATGGGCTACTAGTGCACAAATGCTCCAAACAGTAGTCATACGGCATGTAGGTGCAAAGGTCTCATCAAAATCAATGCCTCTTTCTTGCACATAACCCTTTGCAACAAGCCTAGCCTTATACCTATCAACTGTACCATCAGGTTTACACTTCAGCTTGTATACCCACTTAGTGCCAATGGCCTTCTTGCCAGGAGGCAAGTCACATAAAGACCATGTACCATTCTTCATTATAGCATCATATTCAGATTGCATGGCAGCCATCAAATTTTCTGAATTATGTGCTTCATCAAAAGAAACAGGCTCATTCTCATCACAGAGACTAGACGCAGCCATAGCATAGCAATCTGATGCAAAGGAGGCACTATGAGAGCCTGAACGAGTACGATATGACAAAGGTGCATCTAATTTGCTGTCACGCAAAGTCTGCACCAGCCATTTTGGCATAGTTTTTGCCTGCTCAATATCAGCTCTCTCATCCACAAGTGCATCATGTAAATCTGCATCAGAAATAGAATGATCTACATCATCATATGAAACTTGCAAAGGCTGAGAAGTTGCCTCATTAGGACCAGCACTAGATTGTCCACCTATAAAAAGAGGCATCAACGTATCATACATGGCTTTGGAGCTAACAGATGTCTCCTTAGTACATGAAAGCAATGGCTGAATAGCATCTTCCACAAAGACAACATCACGGCTGACCAGAATGTGTTTAGTTTGTGGATGATACAGACGATAGCCTTTACTTTCAGAACTATACCTAATAAAAATACATTTTACTGCCTTATCATCCAATTTTCTACGATGTTGTTCAGGCACTAATGCATATGCCAAACAACCAAAAACACGCAGATGAGCAACAGATGGCTTGCAGTCATGCCAAGCCTCATATGGAGTGATAGACTGCAGCGCTTTAGTGGGACACCTGTTCAGTACATATGCTGCACACATGACAGCCTCAAGCCAGAAACTATGTGGTAAAGCCTGACTCTTGACCATGCACCTCGTCATCTCCATGAGTGACCTGTTCTTTCGTTCAGCAACTCCATTCTGTTGAGGTGTATACGGCACTGTAAAATCATAAGACATATATTCCCCTCCTTGATCAGAACGGAGGGGGCCCATTTTACATGCTGATAGATTTTCAGCCAGAACCAAAAACTGTTTAAAGCACATGAACACTTCAGACTTTGCTTTGAGTGGATATACGCATGCATGCCTCGAAAAATCATCAATGAAAGTCACAAAGTAGAGGTAATTCCCAAAAGAGGGTGTCTGCATAGGACCACAGACATCATTATGTACAAGCTGCAATTTCTGCATAGCCCGAACTAAACCATCTTTTGGAAAGGAGGAACGCTGCATTTTGCCCAAAATACAGCCTTCACATACATGTTTTCCAGGTGCCTCAAGCTTGGGCAAAGAAGACACCATATCAGATTTCTACAGGTGTAGCAAACTAGCAAAATTCAGATGACCAAAGCGTGCATGCCAAAGCTTTGCATCTGACATAGCCTGAGAATCATGAACTACACATGCCGAATCATTCACAGATCTTTCATAGTCTATGAGCTTATACAACCCACGACACAAAATGCCAGAAGCAATAATCACATCGCCATTTGATAGATCATGAACTGTACACCTGTCATCAACGAATTTCACAACCAAGCCAATCTTGGCTAATGCAGAAACTGATAACAGATTCTTCTTGATCCCTGGCACAAATAAAGCATCTGACAAGGTGAAAGAACTACCATCAGCAGTAGTCAAAATGATCTTACTAACTCCCATAACAGGATAAGAGGAGTTGTTGGCGCATGTGATAGTATTCCCTGTAGGGGCAGGCTCGAGTGAAGAGAAAAAATTGCGCTGCGAGGTAATATGTTTGGTCTCCCCACTGTCAAAGTACCAAACATCTGAGTCCACTGTAGACATGCACTGCTCATGAGAAGATGGGTCAAAACTGCAAACAGTAGTAAACGCCCATTCTTCTTCCTGCACAAGATTAGCAGACTCTGTTTTTGGTGTAGAGGCTTCTGCAACAACCATTCCAGCCTCCTTTTTCTTTGCCTCTTTTGCAGCTAGTTTTGGATAGTTCTTTATGATATGATCATTCCCTTTACAGTAGTTGCAAAACAATTTCTGCTTTTCTGATTTCTTCTCGTCTTTATCCTGGTTCTTTGAATGTGCAGCATTTGCAAATTTCTGCTTACTAGTAGAAGAGCTCCATTTTCCTTTACCCTTCTGACTATCCAGGAAAGCTTGATCTACAACACGCATAATGGACCTGTTCTGCCTGGACTGATCTTCCTACAACAGAACAGAGACTAACTCCTCAAATGATAAGGCATTCGGATTGCCTTTCATCATTAACCGAAGAGTAAAAGCAAAACTCTGATATGAATCAGGAAGACCATTCAGAACGGTCTGCACAAGTGAGCTATCTGGTATAACCTCATCAACAGAAATCAACTGTTCCTTCAAATCTTTGATCTTCGTTAGGAAAATATCCATAGAATCACCTTCATTCATGTGCTCACTCTTCAACTGTTTTCGGAGGTAAGCAACACGAGCCTCATTCCTAGCTTGGTACAATGTGGTAAGTGTATCCCAAGCATCCCTAGCTGTTCTGCAAGAGCGAATATGAGGAATAATGGCACGTTTGACAGACAAAGCTATTAATGCATGTGCCTGGGCATCTCTGCCATCCCAACGAATTTGCTCTGCAATAGGTGCAACAGAAACAACAGCACGAACAGGAATCTGCAGAATATCATCTTCGACACCATCTTCATCAGCTCCAGCACCTATATTTGCAGTACCTGTCATTACAGGTGTAACAGGACGTCTTTCAACACCCTGCACAATGTTCCACAATTCTTTTGCAACCAAAATATGTCGCATCATATAAGCCCATAATGGGTAGTTTGTACCATCCAACTTATCCTCAACAGCCAACATACGGAATACATCACTGCTTTTAGCCATGGCCGGTGACTAAAATACCTTGATGCAGAAAATTGACTGTATCTCAAAAAGTTGAACAGAACTGCCCAGACGAGTTCTACTAGACTTGTAGCAGACTTTGAGACGCTTAAACTGGCGAACAAAAACTGGTATATACCTTTGGCACAAAAAGACGAAATAGCCTGCACAAGCGCTATGATAGTGCGTTCGGAGGTCGAAACGAGCTTAGATCGCGATTTCGGCACCACATAGCGAAGCTATTTTGATCTCAGAAACACACTGAGTATGCTCGCCAAAATTCGTGCGATTCACCGTGAATGTCAAGCGGTTTCCAGACAACTTATGAAGGGTGACATCCCTCGCACAAGATTACCTCACATGCTGACTTTCCTTCTCCCGGTGGTTCAACAAGCGCAGCCTCCTTCACGGGATGCTCTTCTCTTTTACAAAGAAACCATGCACGTGATGGAGGTTGTAGACAATGATGACCTCTTGCAATTTTTTAGGGGGAAGCATCGCAAACTGAGCCCCTCCCAAAGTTAAGTTCAACCTTCTTCAACTGCCCAATTGTAGGATACTGCCTCTTCTGCATAGATTCTCTCTACTCCACCATCTCCTAAGGATCAAGCCACTCCTGTCATTATAATGGACAATGTTCATCACGGTGATACGATCGTTCAGCCATAGCCTCATTCTCAGGAGCAGGCGCCCGACACCATCACGGAGGTCGTGCAAGTCGCAGAGCAAGCGCAAACGGAGGGAGTGATTGTACAATTAGAAATCCAGTCTATTATGGTAACAACTCTTTCCCTACCATCTTCACCCAAAAATCCACCTCTTCCCCTTTCTCCGTCCAAAGTACCTTTGCCACCTAGCCCTCCTCCTTCACCACGACATTCGATAGCCCTTGGCCATTCCCAACCCATCCCTTCCTCCCTCGATTATTCACCCCCTTCTTCTTCTGCCCCAATCTCGGCTAATCCCTCTCAACCTCTATCCACTATCGTCCCTGACTCCTTGGCTCAATTAGCCCAAATTGCAAATTACCTTATCCACCTTTCCCAGCATCTCCCACCACTTACAAGTTACCCATCAATCCCTATGTACAGAGTATCAATCCAAGGTTGATCTCCTCGAAGCAGACATAGCACCCCTCGAGGAAGAATTTTTAGCAGGGAAAGAAGATGCGAGCTTATTACAGGAATAGCTCCAAGTTCTCCAAGGACAGTTGATCGAGAAGGATGCCATCATTGTGTTGATATATTTAGGTAGTGATGTGTGCAAACACTCTAGGACCGCCGGGGCAGTTTTTTCCCTCTTTAGGAGGTTTTCTTCCCCCCCGCGTGAATATACGCCTATTGCCCTAATGGGCTACTTATCTTTGTACATTCTCTAGTAATACATTCAGTATTGTGTGTTGTGCTCCAAGCTTCTTCTCCTTCCTTGTGATGTTCACATGCTTTCATAGATGTCTATCTCCAACAATTGGTATCAGAGCAAGTCGTCGCTTCATCTAGGGCACTGTCGACACTCCTCTGTTTGGAATCTCAAAATCGCATGAATTTTGGTGCGCATACTTAGCGTGTTTTTGAGATCAAAACAACTTTGTTGTGTGGTGCCGAAATTGCGATCTGAGCTCGTTTCGGCCTCCGAACGCACTATCACAGTGCTTGTGTAGGCTATTTCGTCTTTTTTTGCCAAAGGAATATACCAGTTTCTGTTCGCCAGTACAAGCATCTCGAAGTCTGCTACACGTCTAGTGGAATTCGTCTTGGAAGTTCTGTTCAACTTTTTGAGATACAGTCAATTTTCTACATCAAGGTATTTTAGTCACCAACCATGGCTGAAAGTTGTTAGCTCCGAAAATGGTTGATTTTTATGCACTAATGTGGTTCTATTTGGCAGGAAAATACGCTTGATTGCAGGTACTCGATTAGTCGACCAGAGGGTTGTCTTCGAAGAGCTATGACGGAGATGCATTTGTGGGTATATTAAGGATTTGTGCCAAGAACAAAGATTCGGGCAGAGGCAAAGGGTTGTGGCCCGTTTTTGGCAGAAAAGGGGGCATTCTAACCCTTTGTTTTTTGTCGAATTCTGTGTGTGGCTGGAACGGAAAGGAAAAAAGCTACGAACGGGGTTTCTTCTTCTTCAGTTTTTGTTGAGCAAGAACGGGGGGTGGGGGCTGCGTCTATTCAGCTTGGGAAGGAGGAGGTCGTTGCTTTTTGGGGGATTCTCTGGGGGGCTGTTGGAAGCTATCTCTCCTCTATTATCCACTCGCGGCCTGCTCATCAAGGGACAGTATGGGGAAAAACACAGAGGGGGGTCTTCTTTCTTCGGAGGTTTGCGCTTGTCTGTCTGATCTTGCATAAACTTAAAGTGCAGAGGGGGAGGTGCCATATGAGAGGGAGGAGGCCATAACACTCCACAAAAAGACGAGCTTTAGTAAGTCAACTAGTTCCGTCGGCTGTCGATCTGGATACATATGCAGAGCTTGTGCTGTGTGATTGATGACATATAGCGAAAGAAGCCCTACGGTCCTCGTTGATTATCTAAGAAAGGAGGATATGGACTGCTGATCAAACATGAAGGTCATACATGCAGAGGAAGGGAATTGCATGGGCGTTGTGTAAGAGCTCATCTGTCGCGAAAAAAGGATTAGCGCTAAAGGTGTGTACTTCTTCTGGAGGCGCAACCAGGAGTGAAGAGGTGTGCGCAGCTGTTGGCAAAGGGATACATCAAGAGGAGGAGGGAGTATCTGGAGTTATGCTCCATCATCATTCGATGGGAGGAAATACCATACCTCACTACTGCTGGTGCTGCTCGGACTCATTGGACTTCAAAGGATGCTCCGTTTTTGTCAATGCTCATGGAGTTGGCACGTTATATACATTCTGATGTCAGAGATATCCAAGTATAAGCATTAATCTATATTCAGGTTGGAGTACGGAGTCACAAACTCGAGTGTGGAGGTTGGACAAGCTGAATCATTGCTTGCTGCTGCTCGAGGTTACCACAAAGTTGCCAGACAACGGAAGACACAGATCGAATCTGAGAAGAAAAAGGAGTTTGGATCTCAGCAGGAGAGAAGCTCTGGTGGAGAAGGAGATGGAATTCGTCAGAAACAATTCCTTAATGTGCTGAAATGTTGCAAGGTAAGATCGATCAACTTTGAAAGCAACCGCATCAGAAACAAATTATTATGCTCTTGGAAGTCTATCACAGTAAACTTTAGCATCCCCTATTTGCATGCGCCTCACTGTGTTCAAATAGTGATGAGGCATTTAATCATCTGATAAGCAAACCACCATGCATGTATTTAAAAGTGACATCTTTTTGCTGTAAGAAAAACCACCCTTCCAATCCTGAGAAGAGAAAGATAGGTGCTACTCGTGTGAGAGCTCGCAAGCTACGGATGTATTGGTCATTTCATGATGCTGTCGTCATTATGTATTGCACGTAATAGATTGAGTACCTTATCGTTCCTCCAGGCCAAAGCAAAGTAAGCTACATCGACTACGACAGTCTAGTACATTTGGCTAAAATTTAATGACTGTAACGTATGTATTCCCTCTTATTCTGATGAGTCATGTACTTCAGGCTACCAGGAGGTGCATTGTAGATTCGTGAACATCTTGAATGAAATCATTTGAATGAATACATGGAGTTGTCTCTAAAAAATTTGACTAATCGCAAGGCAATTGAGCAAAACATAGGTGGGTATGTATATGTGGATGAGTGTATGGGGGTGTGAATGTATGTGAGAGTAAGTGAGAAAGGGGATACCATGGGTTTGAGTGAAAGCGAGGAAGAAAAGAAGTGGGATATGTGCGTATGTGGGCATAGGCATAAGTGAGTGATTGAGAGGGACGAACTAAGGCTAAGAGCAAGAGTAAAAGAGAAGAGGGGAATCGGGAATTAAGTAGCACGGACGTATGTGAGCAAGAAGACACTTGGGCGTACATTCACATATAATTTGGTAATTTGAAGGACAGTAAGCGAACTGATCTTGGGGAGTTAGAGCAAAATATAAGCTCGGATATGTATCTTTCCTTGGGACTAAGAGTGAAACATTTTGGTGCGTTTGCCGGGAACATATGCGCTAGTGCATAGACATAGGAAGAATCCATTGCGAAGTAATTGTGGGCTCTAGGTAATCCAATTAGACCGATTCCGAGGGGTTTGAACAAAAGAAAGTCTTGTATAATCATTTGTTCCATGGGCTTAAGACCTATTCTTTTTGGTGCGTTTTCCGGGAACTGGCTTAGCACATCTCATCGAGAGTGCTACGAGTTCGCTTGGTGCCCCAATCGTGTGGCACAGCCAAGTCGATCCCAAATCTTCTTTGATCTTCATTAAAGAAATGGCCCAACAAGAGCAAGCATGTAGGTTTGAGAAGGCCAACATGAGGCAACCGAATTTTGGACAAAATAGGAGATGGATATCTTCTCATCCGACCATGAGACATCATGTGAACCGAGGGTGGCAATTTGGCCCGATATCAAATTATGTGAGATGCTGGTGTTGCGAGCAGATTGGGCATATAGCCAAATATTGCCCTCGTGTATGCACCTCTTTGGATTTTGTCCCCACATGTGTGGACTGGGGGAAAAAGAGACTATGCGAGCACGTGTGTGGCTCAAAAGAGGTGACTGGCGTAAAAGTCGCAACGAATCAATCTAATAGGTGTTTATCCTCTTTGTATGTGGAAGTTGACAAGGGTGGAGTTACTTCGTCGACGGAGACTGCGAGAGCAAGTGAAAGCAAGGACACTGGATCTCATGATCGAGACTTGGTAGAACTTGTGAAGAGCTTGGAATGTCAAGTCAATTGGTTGCAGGTGGAACGAGATAACGAGAGGATCAGAATAGGGAAATTAGAGGAAAATCAAGAGAAAATGGCCAAGGTCCTAGAAACTTGGGAAAAGCAAGTACAAGTGTTGAAAAGCGAAAACAAGGAGTGGAAAAGAGTAAACAAAAGTTGGAGGCAAGATCTTGTGAGACCTGAGAGTGAAAACGTGGTCTTGGACTTGAGATCCGGCTTGATGGTAGGTGACTGCTTTGGAGTTGCGATCGAAGAAGAGCTCTCAAGAGACGAGGATGACCTAATGAGGAGAGTCGAAGGAATGGAGCATGAAATCGAGAAGGTACAAAGCATAATCCGTCGATACAGTGATCAAGCGGGTAAGGCATGTGACGAGTTCCACCTGGAGTTAGAAAGAATGAAAAGTGCTCAAGCGGAGAGTGATGAGAAAATGAGACGTGTAGAGAAAGAGAATGCAAGGCTGAGTAGCAAACTCGGTAGGTGGATGAATCAGAAAGACGATGAGACCCGAGAACGAGTAGAGGATCCGAAAGTAGGTAGAATAGAGGAAGAGCTAAAAGTGATGTTGGACAAGTTAGAGGTGATAGGCGTGGAGTTAGAAAAGGCGAAGGAGTTGTCGAAAAAAGTGGATGATCTGGAAGTAGAAAATATGAGTAGAATCTGGGAGGAGAGGTCGATTCGAGAAGAGGTTGAAAAGTTGTCTGGCCAAGTCGGGAGGAGCGAGGAGGTTCCTTTGGAAATAGAAAGGAAGATGAGCCATTTAGAAGAGGAGAAGAAGAAAATGTGGGTTCGGTTCCATCAAGTGGATGATGAGATTTTTCGACTCCAAGGCAGTGATGAGCGAAAAGAAGAAGGGATAAGGGATTTAGCTTTGAAGCTCGAGGCATTAAGAGGTGTAGTAATGAATGGAGGCCTTCCAGACCATATCGCCTGGCTAGAGGACAATATCAGCAAGCTGTCGAATCATGTGGAATCTCTGCGAGGCAGAGGTTGGAGATGAAAAAGAGATAGACGAGGCAATGGATGTTGGTGAGGACGGCTTGAGTTTGATTAGGGTTTGCTTTGCGGATTGCGAGTCAAAGATGTGAGGACGGGTGGACTAAGTGTGTTGTACACTTAGGAACTAAAGTGACACTTTTTGAGGTTTCAGGTTGACAAGATAGTTAGTACGTGCGGGTTTTGCGAGGACGGGTTGACCATGGCATTAGTGGCTGGATTTTGGCTTGAGTGGCAGTAGAGAGGAGATATGTCTCATTGGGATGTCCACGAGGGGATATATGTGTGTGTGTCGTGATTGGTTGGGTTGGGAAAAAGTCCTTTCTTTTGTCTCCTAATTCTTGAGATGCGGGAATGAAAAAAAAAAATGGAAAAAATTATATGTTTATGTATGTGTGCATGTGGCTACGCGCCTATGTGGGCCGATAGGTGGGTGGACTCACTTTGGCCGGGTGTTCAAAGCCACGAACCGACATCGGTTTCGCATAGGGCTAGCTGTCTGTGTGTCGCGCGCTTCGTTGGGTTGGTAGATGGGTGGAACAAACTCGATCGGGTGGTCGAGTCCACGAGTCGCATCCAGCTTCAGCATAGGCTGGCAAGTGTGAGTAAAGATGTGAAAAAAAATGATGAAAAAAAAGAGAAAAAAATGTGAAAAAAATGAATGAGAAGAATTCCTCGCTCGAGGGGAGACATAAGAGAGGTGAGAGAGCATGATGCTCGGATGGGAATATATGTGTTTGTGTTGTGGGGATTTGGGTTATGTGTGGGCTCCCGATGAAACATGTCAAATTGAAGCTTAAGCTCGGCTAGGGTTTTGGTTGTGATGTGTCTATGGAAAGCTTGGACTTGAGGAATCCAATCGTGCTAGTTGCATTGTTTGTCTGCAAACCTTCCAGAAGTGTTCAGTTTGGCTCTTAGGTGGTATGACAACTTGAGAAGTCCTGAATCGCGTTGATGATGAGTGGTCCTGTCGAGGTGAGCTCGTGTTAGGCTTAAGTGGTCTTTGTCGTGTGTCCATCAATTAAAGAGAGGTGGTGGCGACCAAGCATAGGATCTGATTGATGAACAAAAGAGCACAGAGTAGATGAAAAGGTAAGTGGGAATAGAAAACCCTAGGTGGGAAGGAAATGGGAAATTGGCAAGAGAATTCGGTTAGAAATGAGACAAAGGGATCAGCAAAACGATCGTGTGACTGGGAAAAGTATCGAAAACAGAACTCGAAAATGGTTTTTGATGGTGTGTGTAGAAAGTGTGTTGAGTATGCACGTGGAATAAAGATGTGTGACGTGTTGAATGAGTAGTCGAGAAGAGTGACGAGAGCGAATGTGGACATGTCTTCTGCTTGCATGTATGTATGTTGTGTGTGACGAGAATGCATGTGTGACACTGATCATGATGTGTGTGCCGAGTATATATGTGTGATGTGGATGATTGTCTTTCCATTTTGGTTGTAGATGTTATTGGGATTTGATGAAGAAAGATTCTAATGTTTGATGAAGTTTGCAGACAGGTGGACATGTCAATGAAGATGCGAGAAGATGGACGAAGATGGTAAGTGAAATGATTGGATTTTGGTACTGACTAATGATTGTATGAGTATGATTTCAAGTGCTACATTGAGGAAGAAGAGAGTAGGCATGCAAGGTAAAGATTTGTATTTGATTGAGTGATGATCACATGTTGGAACTGGAGTGCAGGTAGCATATCGCTCGTCGAGGACGACTTCGCAAATAAGAAGAGGGGAGTATGTTAGCTCCGAAAATGGTTGATTTTTATGCACTAATGTGGTTCTATTTGGCAGGAAAATACGCTTGATTGCAGGTACTCGATCAGTCGACCAGAGGGTTGTCTTCGAAGAGCTATGACGGAGATGCATTTGTGGGTATATTAAGGATTTGTGCCAAGAACAAAGATTCGGGCAGAGGCAAAGGGTTGTGGCCCGTTTTTGGCAGAAAAGGGGGCATTCTAACCCTTTGTTTTTTGTCGAATTTTGTGTGTGGCTGGAACGGAAAGGAAAAAAGCTACGAACGGGGTTTCTTCTTCTTCAGTTTTTGTTGAGCAAGAACGGGGGGTGGGGGCTGCGTCTATTCAGCTTGGGAAGGAGGAGGTCGTTGCTTTTTGGGGGATTCTCTGGGGGGCTGTTGGAAGCTATCTCTCCTCTATTATCCACTCGCGGCCTGCTCATCAAGGGACAGTATGGGGAAACACACAGAGGGGGGTCTTCTTTCTTCGGAGGTTTGCGCTTGTCTGTCTGATCTTGCATAAACTTAAAGTGCAGAGGGGGAGGTGCCATATGAGAGGGAGGAGGCCATAACACTCCACAAAAAGACGAGCTTTAGTAAGTCAACTAGTTCCGTCGGCTGTCGATCTGGATACATATGCAGAGCTTGTGCTGTGTGATTGATGACATATAGCGAAAGAAGCCCTACGGTCCTCGTTGATTATCTGAGAAAGGAGGATATGGACTGCTGATCAAACATGAAGGTCATACATGCAGAGGAAGGGAATTGCATGGGTGTTGTGTAAGAGCTCATCTGTCGCGAAAAAAGGATTAGCGCTAAAGGTGTGTACTTCTTCTGGAGGCGCAACCAGGAGTGAAGAGGTGTGCGCAGCTGTTGGCAAAGGGATACATCAAGAGGAGGAGGGAGTATCTGGAGTTATGCTCCATCATCATTCGATGGGAGGAAATACCATACCTCACTATTGCTGGTGCTGCTCGGACTCATTGGACTTCAAAGGATGCTCCGTTTTTGTCAATGCTCATGGAGTTGGCACGTTATATACATTCTGATGTTAGAGATATCCAAGTATAAGCATTAATCTATATTCAGGTTGGAGTACGGAGTCGCAAACTCGAGTGTGGAGGTTGGACAAGCTGAATCATTGTCTGCTGCTGCTCGAGGTTACCACAAAGTTGCCAGACAACGGAAGACACAGATCGAATCTGAGAAGAAAAAGGAGTTTGGATCTCAGCAGGAGAGAAGCTCTAGTGGAGAAGGAGATGGAATTCGTCAGAAACAATTCCTTAATGTGCTGAAATGTTGCAAGGTAAGATCGATCAACTTTGAAAGCAATCGCATCAGAAACAAATTATTATGCTCTTGGAAGTCTATCACAGTAAACTTTAGCATCCCCTATTTGCATGCGCCTCACTGTGTTCAAATAGTGATGAGGCATTTAATCATCTGATAAGCAAACCACCATGCATGTATTTAAAAGTGACATCTTTTTGCTGTAAGAAAAACCACCCTTCCAATCCTGAGAAGAGAAAGATAGGTGCTACTCGTGTGAGAGCTCGCAAGCTACGGATGTATTGGTCATTTCATGATGCTGTCGTCATTATGTATTGCACGTAATAGATTGAGTACGTTATCGTTCCTCCAGGCCAAAGCAAAGTAAGCTACATCGACTACGACAGTCTAGTACATTTGGCTAAAATTTAATGACTGTAACGTATGTATTCCCTCTTATTCTGATGAGTCATGTACTTCAGGCTACCAGGAGGTGCATTGTAGATTCGTGAACATCTTGAATGAAATCATTTGAATGAATACATGGAGTTGTCTCTAAAAAATTTGACTAATCGCAAGGCAATTGAGCAAAACATAGGTGGGTATGTATATGTGGATGAGTGTATGGGGGTGTGAATGTATGTGAGAGTAAGTGAGAAAGGGGATACCATGGGTTTGAGTGAAAGCGAGGAAGAAAAGAAGTGGGATATGTGCGTATGTGGGCATAGGCATAAGTGAGTGATTGAGAGGGACGAACTAAGGCTAAGAGCAAGAGTAAAAGAGAAGAGGGGAATCGGGAATTAAGTAGCACGGACGTATGTGAGCAAGAAGACACTTGGGCGTACATTCACATATAATTTGGTAATTTGAAGGACAGTAAGCGAACTGATCTTGGGGAGTTAGAGCAAAATATAAGCTCGGATATGTATCTTTCCTTGGGACTAAGAGTGAAACATTTTGGTGCGTTTGCCGGGAACATATGCGCTAGTGCATAGACATAGGAAGAATCCATTGCGAAGTAATTGTGGGCTCTAGGTAATCCAATTAGACCGATTCCGAGGGGTTTGAACAAAAGAAAGTCTTGTATAATCATTTGTTCCGTGGGCTTAAGACCTATTCAAAAGCAGTGATGTATTCCGTATGTTGGAGGTCGAGGATAAGTTGGGTGGTACCAACTACCTGTTATGGCCTATCACACCTGCAATTGTTACAATTGCAGGTACTGAAGCTGATGCAGAAGGTGTCGAAGATGATGATATTCTGCATATTCCTGTTCGTGTTGCGGTTTCTGCTGCACCTACTGTAGAGCAGATTCGTTGGGATGGCAGAGATGCCCAGGCACATGCATTGATAGCTTTGTCTATCAAACGTGCCATTATTCATCACATTTGCTCTTGCAGAACAGCTAAAGATGCTCGGGATACACTTACCACATTGTACCAAGCTAGGAATGAGACTCCTTTTGCTTACCTCCGAAAATAGTTGGAGAGTGAGCACATGAATGAAGGTGATTCTATGGTCAGTTTCCTAACGAAGATCAAAGACTTGAAGGAATAGTTGATTTCTACTGATGAGGTTATACCAGATAGCTCACTTGTACAGACCGTTTTGAATGGTCTTCCTGATTCATATCAGAGTTTTGCTTCTACTCTTCGATTGATGATGAAAGGAAATCCAAATGCCTTGTCATTTGAGGAGTTATTCTCTATTCTATTGCAGGAAGATCAGTCCAGGCAGAACAAGTCCATTATGCGTGTTGTCGATCAAGCTTTCCTGGCTAGTCAGAAGGGCAAAGGAAATGGAGCTCTTCTACTAGTAAGCAAAAATCTGCAAATGTTGCACATTCGAAGAACCAAGACAAAGATGACAAAAAAATAGAAAAGCAGAAATTGTTTTGTAAGTACTGTAAAGGGAATGATCATATCATAAAGAACTGTCCAAAACTGGCTGCAAAAGAGGCAAAGAAGAAAGAGGCTGGAATGGTTGTTCTAGAAGCCTCTACACCAAAAACGGAGTCTGCTAATCTTGTGCAGGAAGAAGAATGGGCATTTACTACTGTTTGCAGTTTTGACGCATCTTCTCATGAGCAGTGCATGTTTGCAGTAGACTCAGATGTTTGGTACTTTGACAGTGGGGCGACCAAAACATATTATCTCACAACGTAGTTTCTTCTCTTCACTCGAGCCTGCCCCTAGAGGGAATACTGTTACATGTGCCTACAACTCATCTTATCCTGTTATGGGAGTTGGTAAGATCATTTTGACTACTACTGATGGTAGTTCTTTCACTTTGTCAGATGCTTTATTTGTGCCAAGGATCAAGAAGAACCTGTTATCAGTTTTTGCATTAGCCAAGATTGGCTTGGTTGTGAAATTTGTTTATGATAGGTGTACAGTTCATGATTTTTCAAAGGCGATGTGATTATTGCTTCTGGGATTTTATGTCGTGGATTGTATAAGCTCATAGACTATGAAAGATTTGTAAATGATTTGGCATGTGCAGTACATGATTCTCAGGCTATGTCAGATGCAAAGCTTTGGCATCCACGCTTTGGTCATCTGAATTTTGCTAGTTTGCTACGGCTGTAAAAATCTGAAATGGTGTCCTCTTTGCCCAAACTTGAGGCGCCTGGAAAACATATTTGTGAAGGCTATATTTTGGGCAAAATGAAGCATTCATCCTTTCCAAAAGATGGTTAAGTTCAGGCTAGTCAAAAATTGTAGCTTGTACATAGTGATGTATGTGGTCCTATGCAGACACCTTCTTTTGGGAATTATCTTTACTTTGTGACTTTCATCGATGATTTTTCCACGCATGCATGGGTATATCCATTGAAGGCAAAGTCCGAAGTGTTCATGTGCTTCAAACAGTTTTTGGTTTTGGCTGAAAATCTGTCAGCATGTAAAATGGGCACCCTCCATTCTAATCGAGGGGGGGAATATATATCGTCCAATTTTAATGCATTTCTGGCTGAACATGGAATAAAACACCAGTGTACAGTGCCGTATACATCTCAACATAATGGAGTTGCTAAATGAAAGAACAGATCACTCATGGAGATGGCGAGGTGTATGGTCAAGAGTCAGGCTTTACCACATAGTTTCTGGCTTGAGGTTGTCATGTGTGCAGCATATGTACTTAACAGGTGTCCCACTAAAGCACCGTAGTCTATCACTCCATATGAGGCTTGGCATGATCGCAAGCCATCTGTTGCTCATCTGTGTGTTTTTGGTTTTTTGGCATATGCATTAGTGCCTGAACGACATCACAGAAAATTGGATGATAAAGCAGTAAAATGTATTTTTGTTGGGTACAGTTCTGAAAGTAAAGGCTATCATCTGTATCATCCATAGACTAAATGCATTCTGGTTAGCCGTGATGTTGTTTTTTGTGGAAGATGCTATTCAGCCATTGCTCTCATGTACTAAGGAGACATCTGCTAGCTCCAAAGACATGTATGATACTTTGCTGCCTCTTTTTACAGGTGGATAATCTAGTGTTGGTTTTAATGAGGCAACTTCTCAACCTTTGCAGGTTTCATGTGATGATGCAGATCATTCCATTTCTGATGCAGATTTACATGATGCACTAGTTGATGAGAGAGCTGATATTGAGTAGGCAAAAACTATGCCAAAATGGATGGTGCAGACTTTGCGTGATAGCAAATTAGATGCACCTCTGCCATATCGTACTCGTTCAGACTCTCATAGTGCCTCTTTTGCATCAGATTGCTATGCTATGGCTACATCTAGTCTCTGTGATGAGAATGAGCCTGTTTTGTTTGATGAAGCACAAAATTCAGAAAATTGGATGGCTGCTATGCAATCTGAATATGATACAATAATGAAGAATGGTACTTGGTCTTTATGTGACTTGCCTCCTGGCAAGAAGGCCATTGACACTAAGTGGGTATACAAGCTGAAGCATAAACCTGATGGTATAGTTGATAGGTATAAGGCTAGGTTTGGTTTAAAGGGTTATGTGCAGGAAAGAGTCATTGATTTTGATGAGACATTTGCACCTACATGTCGTATGACTACTGTTCGGAGCATTTGTGCACTTGCAGCCCATCATGGTTGGAATCTACATCAGTTGGACATTAAAACTGCATTTTTGAATGGTGACTTGCTTGAAGAAGTGTATGTTTTTCAGCCCCGTGGCTTTGTGCAAAAAGGGCATGAAAACCAGGTGTGCAGGTTAAAGAAGGCATTATATGGTTTAAAGAAAGCGCCACGTGCTTGGTATGAGAGGATACATGCCTATCTGATTGCACATGGCTTTGAGAACAGTCCAACTGAAAGCACCTTATATGTTAAGCGTGCTAATGATGTACTTCTGATCATTGTGGTTTATGTTGATGACATGCTGCTCACTGGTCCTCATGAGAGGCATATTGCTGATTTTAAGGCTGATTTGCATGCCTCATTTGAGATGTCTGATTTGGGGCATTTGCATCACTATTTGTGCATTCAATTTATGCAAGTTGATGGTGGAATGGCTTTGTGTCAAACAAAATATATTGACACATTATTGCAGCATTTTGGCCTTGAAGACTGTAAGCCTATTGCCACTCCTATGGAGACAAGTTTACGTTTGAGTCTTCATGATGCTGGAGATGCATTTGATGTTGTTCTCTATCAGCAGGCTGTTGGATGCTTGATTTACTTATGCATTACTCGGCCAGATATTCAGTTTGCTGTCTCAGAGATGAGTAGGTTTATGCATTGCCCAGGAGTCAAGCATTGGTAGGTGGTTAAGCGCATCTTTCGCTACTTGAGTGGTACTCGGCAACTTGGGTTGTTTTATCCCAAGGGGGGATCACTACCGCCATATTTTCATGCTTTTTCTAACTCTGATTGGGTTGGTTGCTATGACACTCATGTGTCCACTAGTGGCTTTTGCTTCATGCTTGGTAGCTCATGTATATCTTGGTTGAGCAAGAAGCAGCCTACTGTGGCCACTTCCAGTTATGAGGCTTAGTATAGGGCAGCTTTCACCACGACTATTGAGTGTGTGTGGCTCAGACGCCTTATGGCTGATTTGGGTGTTGGTCAGTCTTCTGTCACCACCATCTTCACTGACAGTTAGAGCGCATTGGCAGTTGTGAGGAACCCTGTGTTCCATGCTTGCACTAAGCACATTGAGGTGCATTATCATTATGTCAGGGAGAGGTTCTCTGTTGGGGAGATCAGCTTGGCATATGTGCCCACGCAGGAGAACATTGCAGACCTTTTCATGAAGGCTCTGCCTAGGGAGAAGTTTGAAGCTTTCTGCAAATCTTTGGGCTTACTTCCTTTTGTGGAGTGATTTCCACATAGCTTGGGTCTTCCTTATACATGAGTGCGAGTTACTTGTTCACCGCATCAATCCCAGGGGGGATTTGTTGATATATTTAGGTAGTGATGTGTGTGAACACTCTAGGACTCCTGGGGCACTTTTTTCCCTCTTTAGGAGGTTTTTTTCCCCCGGGTTGTATATATGCCTATTGCCCTAATGGGCTACTTATCTTTGTACATTCTCTAGTAATACATTCAGTATTGTGTGTTGTGCTCCAAGATTCTTCTCCTTCCTTGTGATGTTCGCGTGCTTCCGCAGACATCTATCTCCAACACATTGCAGCTCGCAATGATGAGATCAAATACCTGACTTAGACAATGACTGATAAGGAGGATGCACTAAAGGCCTTGGGTGATCTGCTATAAATAACGCGACTTCAACTCCTTACGGTTGAACAAAAGGGTCAAGAGATGGATGAGCAAGCCTTACAAGAAGAGATGAAATTAAAGAAAGTCACAGAAGAACTCTTCCAGAAAATCCGGTCATTGGAAGAGGAAATAGGCCGAAATCTTAAGCTAAAGAAGGATGTTGAAGCCATCCAGAAAGAAAGGCAGGATTTTTTCAAAACAATGCAGTTTCAATCACAAGAGCTTAAAAGAAGGGAGAAACAACTTGGTATCCAGTAAGAGCGATTATCTCACATTGATGCAGAGATGGAAGAAATGAAATTATGCCGCGACACTGCGCTAGCCAATGATTTCTACATCCAAGAAGCCTTTTTGCAGAATCAAGCCGAAGTATTACTCTGTCAGGTTATCGCTTCCAGCTCTGTGCGGACTGATGCACACCTGATTGAACCTCAAATTTTGTAGGAGATGCTAGAATCCCTCAAGCAGAAAATCTCCCGTACTTTTAAGTTAGCTAGAACTATGTATATCCAAGAAATCATCAATGATTCTTAACTCTTGTAGTTACCTTGCTAGGTTTGATTCCACCCTGTGTGCAAGTGTGAGGCCGTCGGAATATTATTTAGAAGAATAATTGTAATTAAGAAAAGTTGTGCACTGAAAGGGTGTCGCACAAAATGTTGTAATGTTTTCCTCGTTAATAGAAGCAATGTGTGGAAGAGACGACAGACGTGTTGCCGCACTGTCTTGTCTGGGTGCCAGCCATGGGGCATGGAGTAGCTAGTCGGCACATAGACTAGGATTTGAGAAAGAATCCGATGATATATGCCTATAATACATTCAGGAGAATTGTACCCGAAGTACAGAAGGGATCAACATCCCTCGAAAATTCCTAGGGCATTGGGAGCACCTCCGAGTAGTAGTGGTGATAGACAATCATCGAAAGGAAAGCAAGAAATCTGGGTTAGTGGGGTACCACCTTAGCATTTTCTTGTGCAAGGATTACAGGGTATACAAGAAGTGCAACCAACCCCATCTATGGAAAGTAAAGTTGGTGAAGTCAGCACTGGTTCTGGTGACAGTGTGGAAATTTCCGATAGCAGTTTGTGGAATTCCAATGGAACTTCGGATAATTCCGGGGTCGGTTTGCAGAATTTTGGTGATAGCTCTACTTTGGGTTCTGATTTTCAGGAAACTAGTGTATTGTTGGATGAAAGTTTTGGTGAAAAGCTCACTTTAGAAGTCCACTACGATGAATGGCAGTTGGGTGTAGGCATGTGGGAATGTCAAAGAGTCGCAAACCATTCTTTTTTTTGGTGTCGTACGCTTGAGCTACTCGGTCTCACACAGAGATACCATCGTAGGTTTTCCCCCTAGCCACGTCCGAGCTGCTATCCTTTTTGTTCTCATAAGAGAGACTACTCAAAGTAGTATCATAATATCATATATATTCTTAATCAATCTTCTATCTTTTAAACTTTCCCATGTGGTAATACACCATGATCTGCCATAGGCCATGATGTGAATAACCCATGATGTGACATTTCCTTCCCCTTGAAAGCATTTTCGTCCTCGAAAATGTAGATGAAATGTCTGTAGTGGTAGAAGAAAGTGCTCGGACTCCCCTGAACCCCATGTACTCTATGTACATGGTCATCTCTGTGTGTTGTTTCCCCATATCCTTCCCCTTAAGAAGTCTCATATGAGATCATCTCAAAGGTGGGAAACCATCTGCGTGGTGCTTAATATCTCCCATATACACTCCACTTTCCAAACTATCACTCCCATGATATACAACATCATCCAAATGACCTAAGTCCATATGATGTATCCTCTATGGAGTAATAATATGTAAGCAAGTGTAAAAGTGTCAAACTTATAAGCTTGATCGTATCATAATGGAGATAATAAACCATATAATCCTATGAAATATAGAACAAAGTCCCATAACAAGTGACTCCAAACCCATCTAAAACTAAATGATAGATTGCCCTCATAACACTTCAGATCTTCCTAACCTTGAGTGTGCTCACAAGTAATAGTTTCCTCTAAACTACCTTGTGACTATGCATTTCCATCATGTAGCTCATATATAAGAATTTCTAGGTAGTAAAATGCAATCTCTACATTTCACCAACCAAGAAGTCTTTGGTTTGTCATCCTTTACTATTGGACTAAGTTCTATTGGAAGAGCATCTATTGGCACTAGTGCAAACTCAAAAATATTCTCTTCCCTGTAGTTTGCCATATGAATGCAAAAAGCATTCCCTTTGATATTTAGATAATCTCTAAGTAACCATCCTTCTAACTAATGTTTACACATCATGCTCATGATGTAACACCAACTAAGAGTTTGGTACCTCAATAGGTTAGATATCTCCGTATCTCCTAGAAACCCTAAAAGAGAAGAGTCATATTCAACTCCCAGTCTCACTAATGTCAATAACTAGATCATCTCATCTAGTCAAAGACCATCCCTGGAAATAAACATGACTAGTTCTCTCTAGGGTCACCACATGAGACTGAATCTAACCATTATGATTAACTGATCTTCATCTTGTCTTTGATAGAAGAGTGCCACTTCAATCTAGACAACCAAAATGAGAAAGTGAAACTCTCTCCATGTCTCTCTCTGTATAATCTCCTTTAAGGAAAAGAGCTCTGGTAGTGGAATCTTTTCCACTTTCCCTTTCCCTTTGGAAGAGACTCCTTTGAATCCATTTGCTCTACTCCTCCATAACTGAGAACTCATATATAAGCTCTCCATACTTTTTCCTCCCAAAATAATGGAGAATCATACTCCCATATGAAGGAAAAATTACATTGAAAAGTAGAGGAAATGAATTCCTTCTAAAATATAGACTAAGAGATGTTTCTTAAACACCTCTTCTCTCTAAGGAAAACATACTGTATTCTTCTCCTATGAAGAAATCATGTTTTCCTTTCCTTTTTTCTCTCAAAGAATAGGAGATAAAGTGAGACCTCTGAGGTAAACTGAGATCTCTCGTCGATCTCTAAGCTGATCCCCACTTTCTCCTTTCCTTAAAAGAGAAACTGATGAATTTATTTAGTCCTCTCTTCCATAACTAATGCATAATTCCTCATTATACATATTCCTATGAAGATGGAGAACAGATCTCCCCTAACTAATGAAGGTGTATGTAGTGAAGAGTGGAGAAAATAAATTCCTAACAACGGTCAAAGCCCTCTGCTAAAATGGTCAGCAATGATATGATATGATACCATAAACACATGTGTATCCATAATAAAGAGCTATCTATGCTAACCATATTCTATGCATGGATCTATACGATCCACTGAAACTGATGGAATTATCCTTCCTAAAAACATCAAAATGAGTACATGATATCCATGGTGATAAAATCACCTATCACATTCTCTACTGGAAGAATAAATCTTTGCTAAACTCTGAAGGATAACTCCCAATCCTAAGGAGATGTCTACTAAGAGCTCTCCTCTGATCTAGTGAGACATGATGTCATGAATGATGAGTCCTTTTCTTCCTGGCCTTAGAAGAAGAGTGCTCAAAGGGAAGTTGTTTCCACCGTCCCATACCAGTGGAACCTTCTTCCAATTCACGGTGTCATACCTACACTAAACCGAATATATATTCCAAACATATGTAATGGAATATATAGGTGGAATCTAATGAATCCCATATCCTAAAATCATGTCAGTGGACTCAAATGAGTCCCATGTCCTCGAACTAGTTAGTTTGGTTCTAGTCAATATGTGACAATGGATATCCCCTTGTGTTCCAAACCAACATGTTCCTAGGTACCAAGACTAAGTCTAACTACCTCTCTATAGATCCTGATATACATATATATGTATTGGGTACCCAAACTATTCCTAACTAAGGGATCTATGCTCTACACCATAGGGCTAGTGCCATACCTATGGCCTTGCTAACCATCACTCAAATCATCTAAGCACCTGTCGATGGTGTTTCATGAAACCCATCTTTGTGATTCCATCTTATTGGTTTCCTTATTAGTGTAGCAAAAATGCTTCACTACTTGCTCAAGTGATGTGCATGAGTGAAACTAGTCACTCTTTGGGTATTCCTGATAATACCACATAGTCTCCTATACATCATGTGAGACTCTTGTGAAGATAAATAAATCTTCACTAACTTGGAGATTATCAAACTGTATCTCCCGTGGCTCTATGCAACTTCCTATAAGCTATAGGATTGCTTGTGCACATTACTAATGGTGAAGGTGTAGCTCCTTCCTTTAGCAACCCTATAGTCTAATTCCAAAAGGATTATATGTGGGGATCCTGCTGCTATTGAAGTTGCCTTATGCATAATACTATGATGGTACTAAGTCCATCAAATACATGCTTAGAAGCATGCCTTCACCTTATTGAATTTTGCAAAAATGGCATGTTACCATGCCATAACATTCTTACCTAAAGGCAAGTGCGTATATAACGCCATGAGAGGGGAAAAATTTCGACAGCATTTCCCCAGGAAATGGAATCCCAAAAAAATTATAACCAATAGCTCAGTTGCAAATAGGCCACCCAATAACATAGGGCTTGATAGGCTCATGGCATGCACGCCATAAACTTATATATGAATTCCATAACCTGCAAAAACATAAGAGCAATTGCTAGCAACCATTCTCTGAGTTGCATAGCCATATAGTTTTTGCAATCCTGTTTCCTGCAAACAATCAAAAAGTGTGCTTCTTGCCTATCAATCGCATAAAGCATACGTCCCTGAATAGTTTTGGTTTTGGAATTGCATGCATCCAATCGTTCTCGACAAGCTTCGAGACCTCTGCACCTTCCTTCTCAGGTCCTAACATAAACTTTGAAGTGTCCGAAAACATCGGAGCGCTCCCCAAAATACAAAGCATGGTCAGATGATTACTAGAATAATGCAAAATTTACTCAAAAATGCATTTGTAATCTCTATTTAGACTTGCAAAAACCATTTTAGGACCTGCAAATAATCCAAAACTGAAATATATATCATGTGCAAAGAGTTCGAAGTGAAATTACTCAAATCACCTTCCTGGTTTGAAAGATATGGCTCCCGGAAGGTAGTCACGAAAAACTGTTCAGAATTTGCAAACCTGGTCAGACCTGCAAAAATACTTTTTTTTTCCAAACTTTTTTCTCATAAACTGAAAGTAGACCTTGTGCTCTTCAAAACGAGCCATAGTACATCCGATTTAGAGTTTTCTAGCCCAAGATATGGCCATTCCAAGCGGGACATGCCAAACTAGTGGACTGTTGGAGGGGCTGGAAAAAGTGTAAAAATGTGATTTTTGGGGTGCCCAAAAGCATTCTTCCATCAAGCAAATGCTAAAATTCTCTCCATAAACTCAGAGAGTGGTATATGAAGATGCTTGGGCCTATTTTCACCTTTCCAAATCCTCCCTTCGACCATGCTAATTCGCTCCCCAAAAGAGGCATAAATCAAGATTTTTATTTTCATGTAAAAACTTGAATGGGGTCCACTCTAAATGTGGATTTCTCTTGGATTTTATACAATATTCCATGGGAAGCCTCTTAAATGATCTTTATTCTTACTCCCAGAAGTGGAGTTTGGCAAAAATTAACATCTGAATTTTTCCAAAAAGTACGGGAAGGGAGTCTTCGAGGAAGTAAAATTCCTCCTTAACTTAATAATTTGATGAATCTAATGATTCCATTATGAAGTCCATACACCATACTCTCAGTAAATATACTTTTTCCCATCCATCTGTAACTAATACACCTCTTTTTCTCTCTTCCAAAATGGGAATTTCTCAAATCGAGGTGTTGAAATTTTTTCTCAAACTGTGATGGAAGGGGGTTTTGTGGAGCTTCAAACTCCCATCAAACTGAGGTATCTTTTGGATTTTTTAATTGTATATGGAAGTCAATACACTAGACTATAAGTGTACATGGTTTTTTCCATAAATCTATGAAAAATACTCCCTCTTTTCCCTTTCGCAAAATGGCTATTTATCAAAATAGCTCCTGAAATTTATGTAAAAAACATAAAAATAAGCTACTTTGGAAGGGATTAAAGCTTACCCTTTTGTTGTATTTTGAGGGAATCCTTGACTCTAGGTGAGAGTGCATATCGCACACTCTCCATACATGTGATTTCCCTCCAATATCTTGCCCCCCCTAAAGCCTTCATAGCTTCTCGTAGATGTAGACCCTTTCAAACTTGAAATAATAATACCTGTGATTAATGTGAAGCTCCATCCACTTTCACTTTGGAACCATGGTGTGGGAGGATTGATGGAACGGATGCTCTTTGTTGATGAACTCCTCATATACAACTTGGGCCTTGATCTCGACTATGAAAATCCTTTTAGTAGCCCCGTAGCTTCTTCAGTCTCTGAGATCCTCTCACATAGATTTGATATATCATGAACATCCCCTTCCAATATAGTGGATTGAGATGCTTCTCCCACCTCCTTCCTCTCCGACATCTTTTTGTTAATAAATACTCTAGCCACTTTTCGAAAAAAAGAAACACTCATGATGTTCATGAATATAATTTTCCACAACTAGATATATTAGTGACTAGAGAAAGTATCCAATATATCTTGAGGGAGAGAGAAAAGAGAATTCATTTCTCCTCCTCCCCTAAGTCTTAGACTGTAGCTCACGGGTGCCATCTCTGAGCTCATATATAATATGTAAGCCAAGTGTACCTTTCACCAAGAGCTCGTGGGTCAATGGATAGAGTATACGTCTGCCATAGTGGCCACGCGGGTTTGAATCCCATCTCCTCCACAACGCGAAAACGGCTGGATCTTTTTTGCTCTGATACCAGTGTCAAAGAGTCGCGAACCATTCTTTTTTTTGGCGCCGTATGCTTGAGCTACCCGGTCTCACACAGAGATACCATCCTAGGTTTTCCTTCCATCCACGTCCGAGTTGCTGCCCTTTTTGTTCTCATAAGAGAGACTACTCAAAGTAGTATCATAATATCATATATATTCTTACTCAATCTTCTATCTTTTAAACTTTCCCATATGGTAATGCACCATGATCTGCCATAGGCCATGATGTGAATAACCCATGATGTGACAGGGAACAACTTAACAATATCCGATTATCGGAGAACGTGCAAGACGATAGGACAACATAGCAGCAATTAGGTTTAACTCGTTCAAATCATTCGGCAGTAACATTTCCTCTTGGTTTAAACAACATGAGTGGTTCACAACAGTGATAGCACCAACAACAACAGCAACAGCAACATCAACAACAACATCATGAGCAACAACAACAACAACAGCAACAGCAAGCCATACCGCCACGACTGGTGCACGTTGGAGTTACGTATACGAAATTTGGAGGATTTCCCGATGATGATCCGGATGCACATGTGAGAACTTTTGAAATCAATTATGTTGTACTCAACTATCCAGCGGATCTGGCATATAAGGCTATAGTGTTCCAATCTACTGTGGTTAATGAGGTTGCTTAGTGGTTAACTGAATATGATATTAATCATTTCGGTCAATATGACGATGTTAAGGATGCCTTCTTACAACGATTTCGGTTGAAGAAAAATGCGGCTGAGATCTTTGACTATCTGCAAAATAGACAAAAACCACACCAGAATGTGCAGGAGTATGCAACTTTATTTCGTACTCATCTATGGCAACTGCCGTAGGCGCATGCTAACCTACACGATGATGCGTATACCCAATGGTTTATTAATGGATTAAACCCTCAACTCAAACAAGTAATGATCATATGATGTGTGCATGGTATGACTTTGCATGGGGTAATAGCCATGGCATTACAGTTGGAACATAAAGTGGGCAGGTTCGCTAAAGATTTGGGCTGGCTAAAGGCGACCAAGGGTACGAGTGAGGATCCATTGAAACAAGTGTATTGCACAATCTAAGAACCTGGGACACACTGCTTCTGCTTGTGCACTAAATCAAATGTAATGTAATGTGCATGGTATGACTCTGCATGGGGTAATAGCCATGGCATTACAGTTGGAACATAAAGTGGGCGGGTTCACTAAAGATTTGGGCTGGCTAAAGGCGACCAAGGGTACGAGTGAGGATCCATTGAAACAAGTGTATTGCACAATCTAAGAACCTGGGACACACTACTTCTGCTTGTGCACTAAATCAAATGTAATGTGCTATTTCTAATATGGCGAGTCACTCCATCGAAACGTGTCCATATAATGCTAAAGTACAGGCAAGGCCAACCGTAAATGCTATAATACAAGAGCAAGGACAACAGGCTGCCCACTATGTACCACCATAGTTGAGGAATATTTCCTACCAAAGTTCTAAAACCTACAGGGGAACGCGAGCAAACAACTTCGGCTAGACCCGGTGGAGCTCCGGTCAATCGGGTGAAGGCACATCTCTTCCACCACCTAGATGCCATTACTATGGTGAGATTGGACATATCCGTAGATATTGTAAAGAGGCGGCTGAGTATGATGAACGGAGAAAAGAACAACAACATCCAATGGTCAACATGGTATATATTTCAATAGTGGATACTCAAGCGACAGTAAATTCAAACATGGTCCGGAAAGAAATTACAACCAGCTGCTAAGATTTTTGAGCCTGGCATTTGAGAGCAACAAAGAGTTTTTACCAAACATAGTGTGTGGGCCAGTCAAGAACCAATAGTTTTTCTCGATCCAATACCTATGGTCCAGCAGACAGCACTGAATCTACCACCGGAAGAACCGAGTCCGGTGAACGGGTCACCAGAGAGCCCATCGAATTTGGTATCGGGGATGTCAAATTTTGACTCTGTGTGGAATATTCTATTGCAGGCATCTATTACAATACCATTGAGGCAATTGTTAGCCTTGGTTCTGGGTGTACGACAACAATTCCAGCAACAAGTTTGTCCAGGATCTTTGTGTACACTTGCTACGGCCACTATCAGTCCAGAAACTGATTCTACTGTGGACCACGCTATTCCTTTAATCACGGTATGTTATAAAAACCACAAATTTACGTAAGTATTAATTGATGGAGGCTCGAGTGTGAATATTGTTATCGCTGCACTTTGTAAAAGATTAGGATGGACTTAGATTGAACATGTTCAGTTTTTTGTGAGAATGGTTGATCAATCAAGCTTTCTGTTTGGGAGGCCCTCGCTAAAATAAGCCAAAGTGTTGAAGGACTGGTCTGCACACGAACTTATTTTCAAAAGTAATCATCAAAAATATGTAGTACCGTTGGACAAGATGAAGTCGTGCAACCTTCATGCTCGACCCTATGTAGCCAAACCTATGCATACGTTGGATGGACTTCCATATGATGAAGAAGAAGTTTTTCTCAATGCTAACCAGGATCTGCGCACCCTGGGTAGAGTGGACTTACAAGCGGTTGCAGACAATTGGAGTTGGGTCGTTTGTTTAGTAGTTCCGGTTACAGAAGAACGGGACCCAATTATGGATCAAGCTTTGAATGCCCAGAGTTTCCACCACTTATTCTAGTCACCTAAGGATATATCCATGACACAATAGTTTTATGTATTGAAAGATCAGCTTATCACCTACAATCTGGGAAATGAGGGTACATCGCGATCAGCCAAGCTTAAGGCTGGGTTAGCGAAAACTTTTCAAAATGACCTACTACAGTTGTTGATAGAGTTTCAAGATGTATTTGAGTGGAACTATCGAGATATCAAAGGGTTGGACCCTCCCATCTATCAGCACCGTGTGATGCTCAAGCCAGATGCACATCCAATCAAGCAACCCAGTTATTGCATGAACCCCAATTATGCTCCCCAAGTGAAAGCGGAATTGGATTGCTTGCTAAAAGTAGGTTTCATCGTCCTCATTGAGCATGCAAAATAAATTTCACCCATTGTTATTGTGCCAAAGAAAAATAAGCAGTTGCGTATGTGTGTGGATTACCGGAAGTTAAATGCGACGATCGCGTCGGATCCATTCTCACTTCCCTTTTTGGATACAATGCTCGATGATGTTGTCGGACGAGAAATGTATTCCTTTTTGGATGGTTACAGTGGCTATAATCAAGTGTGCATGGCTGAAATGGATATACAAAAGACTATGTTTATTACAAATTGGGGTGTATATGCGTGTACGGTGATGTGGTTCGGTCTCTGCAATGCTCCTAGTACCTTCCAACGATGCATGCACGAAATTTTTTCCCCCTACTTAACCACCTTTATGCAAGTGTATCTGGATGATTTCTCGTTATCGGGTGACACATCTGCTCACCTCTATCACCTACGGTGCTGCTTCTCTAAGTGTCAAGAGTTTCATTTGTGCTTAAATCCCAACAAGTCGGTCTTTTCAGTTTCCTGTGGAAAGTTGCTTGGTCATACTATTTTACATTCGAGTGGATTTAGATAAAGTGCAAGCTGTGTTGCATGCACCTGCCCCTACAGCAAGGCATTCAAGTGGATCCAGATAAAGTGCAAGCTGTGTTGCATGCACCTGCCCCTATGACACCAAAGGAAGTTATGAGATTCCTGGGCCAGATATGATGGCATGGGTGGCATCTACGGTGGCTCACACATTTAGCCATACCCCTGAATTGGTTGATCACTAGCAATCCCCGATAGTTCGGGTGGAATGAGGAGTGCCAAATTGCCTTTGATCGACTAAAAACCCAGGCTCCTATATTTAAGCACCAAACTAGCAGCTTCCGTTCCATGTCTTTGTGGATGCATCCGATAGTGCCATCAGTAGTGTGCTCATGCAACAACAGGATAAGTGGTTTCATCATATCTATTATGCTAGTGGACGATTAGCTGCTGCTGAATGGAATTATTTTGTCACTGAGCGTGAATGTCCGGCCTTGGTTTATTTGCTGAAGAAATTATTGCACTATTTGCTGGGACGCCAATTTACCTTTTATGTGGATCATGCTGCTCTAGTTTATCTTTTCTACCAGCAACATTTAGGGGGCAAATTAGCCAGGTGGGTGTTGTTACTGCAAGAATTTGATTATGTGGTTGTATATCATCCAAGGTCAGCACATGCACTGGTTGATTTCTTATCTCGGCTTGATTCCGGTGAACTTCCCGACGGAATTGATGATACTACCCCTGCCATTTACGCAACTGATTTGGGCCAAAATGATCCTCAAGAGCTCCCGATGGCACCTTTGTATTATGATACTCTTCTGACCTTTCTCACAAGTGGATGCCTCCAGACTAATACTTCTACTTCGGCTCGCCATAAATGGGTGATGTATAGTCGACGGTTTCGGATCATTGTAGAATAGCTATATTATATGGATCCATCTGGTGCACTCCTACGTTGTATCCCTTCCCATGAAGTTCCTTCGGTTATTGATATGGCCCATTCTACTCCTTTCGGTGGTCATTTTTCGGTCAACCTCAATTACCGAAAAATTCTACAAAGTGGCTTATGGTGGCCCACTATGCAGCATGATATTGCTGCTTATGTCAAAACGTGTGATGCTTGCCAACGATCGGGGTAGCCTTTACAACGGCATAATTTTCCACTGCAGCATGTCTCTCCTCTTGAACCTTTTCAGAAGTGGGGCTTGGATTTCATTGGTCCCATTGCACCTCTTGCTACGATTACCAATCATCGATATATACTTACTTGTACATATTATGCTACTTGATGGGTTGAAGCCTGGGCTTTACGGTCCGCAACTGCCTCACTGGTGGTCAAATGTTTGATGGTTGATGTTTTCCCTCGGTTTGGTCTTCCCTTAGAAATTGTTTCGGATCAGGGCACACATTTTGTTATTTCCTTAATGCAAGCGCTTACCCAAACACTGAAGATTGTTCATAAATTTAGCTCCTCATATTATCCTCAAGCCAATGGTCTTGCTGAAAGTACCAATAAAACCCTTCTTAGAAATTTTTTCAGATCAGGGCACACATTTTGTTAATTCCTTAATGCAAGCGCTTACCCAAACACTGAAGATTGTTCATAAATTTAGCTCTTCATATTATCCTCGAGCCAATGGTCTTGCTGAAAGTACCAATAAAACTAGTTTTGGAATGTTCGGAGTGTTGGGATCAATTCCTTCCTTCGGTCTTGTGGGCTTACCGTACTACTTACAAAGTGGCTACAGGCAATACGCCTTTCAAATTGGCATATGGGCTAGAGGCCATTGCCCCCATGGAGGTGGTGGTACCTAGCCTAAGGTTGGCATTGGATCATAAGCTATTGCCAAAGAAATCCTTTCCTTTCCGGTCGGATGTGTTGCAGTCCTTGGTCGAACAGTGCCTGGAAAGTTTTCTGATGATGCAAGAAGTGCAACTGCGCCAAGCTAAGACACATGATTGGTTTCTCCGCACTCCCATTTTTACCAAAGGACAATTGGTTATGTTTTATAATGCTAAGTCTAATCGTTCAGCGGGCAAGTTGAAACTTCGGTGGTTTGGTCCTTATCGTATTGAACATCAGGTCTGACTTGCTACGTTTTGGTTATCCACTTTAAATGGTACTCTTCTACCTATATCCATAAATGGATCAAAACTTCGTTCGTATTATGCCACACCTCCCTCATCTTGATTATTTATTGGTATTTTATTCTCCGTTCGGTTTATGTCACTATGGTTGCCTGATTTCCCTTTCCATTCCATGTGTTCCGATTGACTGAGTGACTTTAAAATAACTATTTTTTTACCTAACCATGATTAGCCACCGCACTATGTGTTTCGGATTTTGTTAATGCGTGCATGTCATCATTATGCCTGTATCTTCCCAACAACTGGTGATGATTGTGTTTTCTACCCACTTTGCCATTCGGTGTTTTTACTTAATCACGATCTTCTCCCTCTTTCCCGCTATTGTCTTTTTGCACTCTGAGTGTGCTATGTTATCTTCTGCATTCGTGCATTCTTGCTCGCCATGGAAGCTTTAGCTAATATCGCTATCTTTCGTGTTGGCCTTGCACCTGAATTGGCCTAGTTTTTGCACACCCACGATCTTTTAGCTTTCGTCAAACTACCATGGCATTCGGTGGAATGTCACCCATTCTTTGCCTAGATCATTTATGCCATAGCTGATACTCCTGCTATAGAAACCTGTTGGCCACTCACGTGTCTTAACCCACGCATTGTCATCACCTTAAACACCGTCGCTGAGGGATTCCATCTCCCTCATGAGGGTAGTGTAGATGTGCCCCTCCTTCCTATGACTACCATGAAGCAGCTCTTTCTGCATCAATCATCCAATGAATTCGCGATTCTATGTTGTCGTGAACTGGAGTGCCCAGCCATACAGTTTTTGGTGGCTGCACTCAACCTCCAAAAATGCACTTACAGTATTTCCCAGCCATTTTACTCCATGATCAATGTCATTGCACGAGAAGCGGTTAATTAGGCCCTGTTCTTCTTCCATCGAATTCAACACGAATTTCAGGCGGCTTCCAGACAGCTTGCGAAGGGTGAAATCCCTTCCACAAGATTACCTCACATGTTGACTTTCCTTCTCCTGGCAGTTCAACAAGCGCAGCCTCCTCCAGGAGATGCTCTTCTCTTTTACGAAGAATCCGTGTAGGTGATGGAAGTTGAAGACAATGATGACCTCTTGCAATTTTTTAAGGGGAAGCATCGCAAAATGAGCCCTTCCCAAAGTTAAGTTCAGCCTTCTTCAACCACCCAATTGCAGGATACTGCCTCTTCCGCACAGATTCTCTCTGCTCCACCATCTCCTAAGGATAAAGTCACTCCCGATACTGTAATGGACGACGTTCATCTTGGTGATACGGTCATTCAGCCACAGCCTAATTCTCAAGAGCAAGCGCTCGACACTGTCACGGAGGTTGTGCAAGTCGCGGAGCAAGCGCAAACCGAGGGAGTGATCGTACAATCAGAAATCCAGCCCATTACGGTAACAACTCTTGCACTTCCATCTTCACCCAAAAATCCACCTCTTCCCCTTTCTCCGTCTAAAGTACCTTTGCTACCTAGCCCTCCTCCTTCACCATGACATTTGGTAGCCCTTGGCCATTCCCAACCCATCCCTTCCTCCCCCGATTATTCACCCCCTTCTTCTTCCACCACAGTCTCGGCTAATCCCTCTCAACCTCTATCCACCATCGTCCTTGGCTCAATTAGACCAAATTGGGAATTACCTTATCCACCTTTCCAAGCATCTCCCTCACCAGTTACAAGTTACACATCAATCCCTACATACAAAGTATCAATCCAAGGTTGATCTCCTCAAAGCGTACATAGCACCCCTCCAAGAAGAAGTTTTAGTAGCGAAAGAAGATGCGAGCTTATTACAGGAATAACTCCAAATTCTCCAAGGACAATTGACCAAGAAGGATGCCATCATTACAGCTCGCGATGATGAGATCAAACACCTGACTCAGACAGTGACTGATAAGGAGGATGCATGGAAGGCCTTGGGTGATCTGCTAGAAACAACGTGAATTCAACTCCTTACGGTTGAACATGTTAGTCGGCCGCCGGATTGGTAATTGTATAACTGAATCTTGTTTCGCACGCGTGAAAAGTGGTTACACTGACAGTTGTAATCTTTTATATAAAGCAATGGAAAAGAGACGTGCAAGGGACGATTCATGGAATCACCAGACTGTCCGTCTGGGTGATTGTCTGAGCGTTGTTGTAGCGTTGTTTGTCTAATTCCCGAGTACTCTGAGTATACTGTGCGTATCCGTGTTTGTTGTCCATCGATCTCTGTTGCGGATGTGGGTTTCATTTACCTCCAGTAGATCGTTGGACTATTGTTTGAGTAAGTTGTTTGCGAGTCTCTATTGGGATTGTTGTGTTAGTTCGCGTATCCTGTTGTCCTTTTTCTTGGAATGTTCTGCAAGTGTGTGGCGAAGTCTGTGCAATTGTGGTAGCGCTTCTGGTTTAAGCTACGGTAAGAGCTGTCCTACGTGGCATATTGAACCTTCAGCACTGTGTGTCTGTAACTGTTGAATTCTCTGTGTCTTCGGATGTTGATCGGATTGTGGTACCTATTCGGTAAAGGTTGAACGATTACTCTTGTCTCTGGTAATTCCAGTAAGTTTATGTGCAGATGCAATATAGCATCTTAGCGTATTCGGTACACATTGGCCGAGCTAAACCGTGAACTATAAATGTCTAAGTACAACAGAATCTTGATAGAGCTCTCAGCATCGGTATATTGTTGTGTGTAAGTGTTTAATTTGGGAACTAAGTATAGGGCCTCTGTTTAACAGACCCCTTCCACTCCCAAGAACCCAATAATTGTCTAAACACGCTACTGACAATTAGTCTCGCGTTTTAAGCATTTAACACTGGTGTTGTTTGTGGGAAGGTGGCAACAGATCAGATTGTTGCAAACCAGTTGTGGAAATGTGACTGTAAATTGTAAATCGACAGTAATAGTACGTGATTAGTACAAAAGATGATACATGTCGGTTACTCGATCCGGTGAAATGTATCCAAAGAACCGCCAGCCTGGGGTACTTAATTTGCTAAGGACGCCAGCAGGGAGGTAGAAGTACAGCTAGGTCTAACCCAGTTGTCAAGAAAGTGAAGAACGTTAGTAGTGATTCCGATCATATTCCTGTGGAACGTGCTACGCCTCTGGTAAGTTCCAGTACGATTTCGGCATAGTCTGTCGAAGATATAGTTGTTACCGTTAGTGTCCATGTGAAAGGCCAAATGGCCACCAGACACTTCTTTGTATATGTTCTTTAATAAAACATATAGTGGCCTAGTAAGTCATAGTCTGTAAGTTCGACCGCATTTGTAAGACCTAAGAAGTTTGTCTTCGTGCTTCCTGTGTACAGTGGTTTCTGCGTATCTACAGCCTCTTTTGCGGAGTGTTGTGTGCGGCCTCAAGAGCTTGGTTTTCTACCCCGAGCATATTGTCGTGGAGCTCTCGAGAAGGAGAACGCACCGTGGTGCATCGCCATCGAAATACTTCATTGGTATCAGAGCAGTTCGAGGCAAAAGCTTTGTTCCTTTTGTGCAAGCGAAGCGAGCAAACCCCCCCCCCCAGGCTTTCTCCAAGGCTTACGACTAAGGTGGCGACCAAGGCATAGACCTTGGTATACCTTGTCATCCGATTCATCGAAGTCACCGTTGGCGCCGTTGGCTGCGCGCGAGGGAGGACCTCAACGATCAAGGAATATAGAGGTTCCCGGTACTTCCCCGGAGGTAACCCATCCCAGTACTGTTCCCCCCAGAGCTTGCTTAACCGTGGCAATCTCTTGCCACTAAGCTACACTCTTGTGGTGTTTGAAGAAGGGGAAAGACTAAGGTTGACATTACCTTGAACAAGTTTTGGTGCCTCAAAGCTTCATTTTTGCTTTCAAAGCCTATTTCTGAAGCAATTTTGGGGTGTCTTTTGGAGCCATTTTGGAGTACTTTCGCACATAGTTCTCTTCACACAGGTCCAAGAACATCAAGAAGAGTGTTCTTTGTACTTCTTAGAAAATAAATATCAACCTTTGGGGTTGTATTTTCAGCCACACTCGTAAAACTACAGGTTTCTCAAGAGGTTTTCAGTTTTGGTGGGAGCAGCCGCCGCAAATTTATGCAGGTTTTTAAAGCCTAAAACATCAGAGTTGATAGACACTTGCAGGTGCTATTGGCTAGTTTCTGGGCTGTGTATTCAGCCTTTTAGTGTCATTTTACTGCATATATTGAGCACATACACACCATGTACACTTCTGTGGATACCGCTTATGTACGTCCATGTGGTCATTGATATAGTGGTTACGTTCTTTGCATAAAGCCTTTTACGTTTGATAAAGAGGGTCGTGGTGAGGTTTTCTTAACTGGGAGACACCCAGATGTCGGGGTCTCTTTGGTGATGAAGGTGGAAGACTTACCCAGCCTCGCCATAGGAGATGTATGATAGTTGTTCGTAGGTGCTCGATAAGCCTAGTTGGCTTCTATTGGGTAACTGATTATATGCAGTGGAGTCAGTGATTCACTATGCAGGTAGACATGTCAGTACTTGCAGTTTTATGATACTTTGACACTAGTCATATGCTAATTTTGTAGAGGATACTCTGGCAAAATTTTTCTAGATTTCTGGTTTAGTCAACTATACAGTGGTCGATTTACTCCTTGATACAATTATTTGTTGGTGTTTGGACTCTTCTAGCTCCATTATCATTCTATTCAGTTCTCTACGATCATGGCATCAGAGGTCTTAGGCACATCCGGTGGATCAGGGTCTAGTGCTAATGTTCCGAGGAGGAGCTATAACTTGCAGGGCAAAGACCATTTTGAGATCCGAAAATTTGATGGCACAAACTTTGCTCTATGGAAGAATCAGATTAAAGATGTGCTGATTCAAAGGAGGCAATGGAATCCAGTAAATGGGATTTCAAAGAAGCCTGCTGACATGGATGAAGATGATTGGGATGAGTTAGATGAAATGGCCAGGTCTACCATTCGCTTGCACCTGGCAGATAATGTTTACTTTACAGTATTAGACTGTGAAAGTGCAGAGGAGCTTTGGAAGAAGTTATGCAATACATATGAAAAAGAGATGGCATCAAATAAAGTGTATCTGATGAGAAAATTATATGACCTTCGTATGAAGGACACAGATAGTGTTGCTGCTCATCTAACTGAGTTTGATGCTATATTCTCCCAATTACAGGCTCAGAAAATGGATATGGATAATGAAATGAAAGCAGTATTGCTGTTATGCACCCTGCCATCATCATGGGATATGTTTTGCACAGCTATTAGCAACAGTGCACCTAGTGGTAAACTCGTCTATGATGACATAGGTGGAGCACTCAGAGATTCGTAGAAAATCTATGGTTGGCACTCAGAGTGGAGATGCATATAATGTTCGTGATTTTTACCAAGGAAAGAATCAACAACGTGGCAGGAGCAAGAACAAGGAAAAGAATGGTCAACAGAATAAGAGTAGAAGTAAATCAAGGAAGAGGGATATCGAATGCCATTATTGTCATAAGAAAGGACACATGAAGAAAGATTGTTATGCATCAAAGAATGCTAAAGGTAAAGGACAGAATGTTGATGGGCATGTTAAACAGTTACCTGCACCATCTACTTCGACTGTGAAGATTGAAGAAATTAATGCTATTTCTGATGATGCTGATGTGTTGACACTTGATAGTACTGTGCCATCTGAGGCACTTATGGCTGATTCTCTTTCCCACACCTGGCTGCTAGATTTTGGTGCTTCTTTCCATGTGACACCACATAGAGAATGGTTCTCTAATTATGCAGCAAAGTCTCTTGGTACTGTGAGACTTGGTGACTCTTACCAGTGTGATGTTGTGGGGATTGGAGATGTGGTTGTGCAGTTCATTGATGGTTCAAAATTTACTATGCATAATGTACGCCATGTACCTCAGTTATCATGCAGTTTGATGTCAGTTGGTCAACTTGATGACCTTGGTTACAAGGTGGTCTTCTATGCTCAGTCCTTTCGTATATCAAAGGGCAATATGGTTATTGCAAAAGGAAGCAAAGTTGGCTCACTTTATCCTTTATTTGTATCACAGAAAGAACACTTGTTAGCTGTTACTGAACAGCCTATGGCTTGTATTTGGCATGGTTGTTTGGGCCATATATCTCGTAGTGGGATGGAAAATCTTTCTCGTTCTGGCTACTTACCTGTGTTATCTTTCTCTGATTTTTCATTTTCTGAGCATTGTCAATATGGAAAGCAAACTAGAAATGTGCATAGAACGCACATTGACTCTTCAATTCAGCCTTTAGATCTCGTTCATACAGGTGTGTGTGGTCCTATGCCCACTAGGTCCTTAGGTGGTTCTCTTTACTTTGTCACTTTCATAGATGATGCTACTAGAAAAGTCTGGGTATATCCTATCAAATCAAAGGATGATGTATTCCCTACTTTCAAAAAATGGCTTGCTTCAGTTGAGATTGAAAAAGGAACTAAGCTTAAGGCTTTACGTTCAGATAATGGGGGTGAGTATACCTCACATGAATTCAGCCTTTTCTGTCAGTCTAGAGGGATTCGTAGAGAGTTTACAACTCCTTATACCCTAGTACAGAATGGTGTAGCTGAGAGGATGAATAGAACTATTCAAGATAGAGTAGTCTCTATGTTGCATCATGCAAACCTCTCACAAGGTTTTTGGGCAGAAGCAGTATTGACTGCAGTTCATGTGATTAACCTTTCACCTAGTACTGCCAAAGGTCTGAAAGTGGCACAAGAGTTATGGACAGGGAAACCACCATATTATGATCATCTTCGAGTTTTTGGGTGTGAAGCATATGTTCATATACCCAAGAATCTTAGACAAAAGTTGGACCATAAGTCAAAGAAATGCATTTTTCTTGGATATGGTCGAGAAGGACAATTTGGATATCGCTTATGGGATCCTGAAACACGGTCAGTGATCAGAAGTAGTGATGTCATTTTTAATGAGTCTAAGATGCATAAACAGCCCATTAAGGAGGTTGAAGTGAGAAGACTGGTGTTTAAGGATACTAGTCCTCCGGTTAGCATGCATAAAAATGTTGCACATAGGGATGTTCAAGAGAATGTCCATTCAGATCAGTTTGCACATGTTCCTGTTCAGCAACCATTGAGATGTTCTGCACGTGTCTCATATCCACCTGATAGATATGTTCTAGGTTTAGATTTTGTTATGCTAACAGATGCCGATGAGCCTTCTTGCTACAAAGAGGCTATGCAGACAGAAGATCACGTCAAGTGGGAGCGTGCCATGAAGAGTGAGTTGGATTCTATTCACAAGAATGGTACTTGGGACTTAGTACCTTTGCCAAAGGGAAGGAAAGCTTTACCATGTAAATGGGTATATAAGCTGAAATTCACATCAAATAGTGCTTCTCCAAAATATAAAGCACGACTTGTTGCAAAGGGTTTTAAGCAACAACATGGTGTTGATTTTGAGGAAATCTTCTCTCCAGTGGTCAAGATGACTACTTTGTGCATGTTGCTTGGATTCGTTGCAATGGAGGACTTAGAGCTAGTCCAAATGGATGTGAAAACAGCTCTCTTGCATGGAGATCTTACAGATGAGATCTATATGGAACAACCAGAGGGTTATGTAGTTCTTGGCAAGGAAAGTCTAGTTTGTAAGCTCAAGAAGAGCTTGTATGGACTTAAACAGTCTCCTAGACAATGGTACCAAAAGTTTGATGCTTTTATGAAGTCCCAAGGCTATTCTCGGAGCAATGAGGATCATTGTCTCTACACAAAGAGATGCTCTGATGGCAGCTTGATATGCTTGATACTTTACGTCGATGATATGTTGATTGTTGGGAAGTCCTCTTATGATTTGTCAATTCTCAAAAAGAAGTTGAGTCAGACATTTGATATGAAGGATTTGGGGGATGCCAAACATATTCTTGGCATGTGCATTACTCGTGATAGGAGTAAAAGATGCATATACTTGTCTCAAAGTGAGTACATATCCAAAGTACTTCACCGGTTCAATATGTAGGGTGGTAAGGCATTGAGTACACCTTTACCCACATATGTGAAATTGAGCAAGGATGACTGCCCCAAATCAGATGAGGAAAAGGAATTCATGACCAAAATTCCTTATCAGTCTGTTGTTGGTAGTCTCATGTACGCTATGGTAGCTACGAGAGCAGACATTGCATTTGCAGTGGGAGTTGTGAGCAGATATATGTCTAATCCTGGCAAGAAACATTGGGAAGCGGTCAAGATGATTTTGAGATATCTGAGTCGCACTAAGGACAAGTGTCTATGCTTAGGTAGAGGGAAAGCATCCATTATTGGTTACACAGATTCTGACTATGCTGGTTGTGTAGACAATCGTAAGTCTACATCAGGGTACATTTTTCATTTTGCTGGAGGTGCTATCTCTTGGAGATCTCGTCTTCAAGAATGCACAGTTGTTTCCACCACAGAAGTAGAGTATGTTGCAACAAGTGAGGCCTGTAAGGAAGCATTGTGGCTTTCTCATCTTGCTTGTGATATGGGTTTACCTCAGCATGTACCTCACTTGCTTAGTGATAGTCAGAGTGCCATTGCTTTGGCTAAGAATCCGGTCTATCATGCAAAGACCAAGCACATTGAGGTGAGGTATCACTTCATTAGAGATTGCTTAGCCACTGAACGCATTATTCTTGAGCAGGTTCACACTCGCGATAATGCTGCAGATGCTTTGACTAAAGCTCTACCACATGATAGCTTTCGACACTGTTGTCACTTGATGGGGGTTACTTGATTCTTCATCTTTGCAGTCACTTGTATACTATGTAACATGCCCATCAGGTGGGAGGTATAGTTTGTATACTTACACTCAGGTATTCTTTATCATTCTTTATTTTTCTCCCATAGTTACTCTGGCCATATTGGCCTTTAGTGGGAGATTGTTACCGTTAGTGTCCATGTGAAAGGCCAAATGGCCACCGGAAACTTCTTTGTATATGTTCTTTAATAAAACATATAGTGGCCTGGTCAGTCATAGTCTGTAAGTTCGACTGCATTTGTAAGACCTAAGAAGTCTGTCTTCGTGCTTCCTGTGTACTGTGTTTTCTGCGTATCTACAGCCTCTCTTGCGGAGTGTTGTGTGCGGCCTTAGGAGATCGGTTTTCTACTCCGAGCATATCGTCGTGGAGCTCTCGAGAAGGAGAGCGCATTGGGGTGCATCACCATCGAAATACTTCAATAGTAACTCAAGAATGTACCAGGACGCAGCCTGAAGTTAGTTTAACAACATCGGATAAAGATTCCAATTTGTTTACGAATAGAAACGCTTTAGCCAAAGAAATCAGTAAGGGAGAAAAAGCACCCTGTATTGGTGAAAAATCGACATATTCTGGTGATATTTCGGTAACAGTTGCTAAAAGATCGCAGTTTTTCGACGACGGTTTACCATTTTTTGGTGAATCTTCAGCCCAGTCATCGCTATTGGGAGTAAGCTTTCCTACATTTGACATCAAGAAGGAAGGTAGCTTGTTCAAAGCTGAGATTCGAAACATACTGAACAAGATTATCGACCCAAAAAGTGCACAGGCCGACGATACAGATTCCGACGGTCTAGATACTCAGCCTCGGGATACAGAAGATAGTCACTATACAACCATCAACACGATGAACGGGCAACAACAACAACAACAACATCAGCAACAACAACAACTATGCCCATGCAGGCCGACTCCAACAGGAGTGACGTACACCAAATTTGGTGGATTTCCAGGAGATGACCCAGATGCTCATGTACACACATTTGAGATAAGTTACGCAGTGCTCAACCATCCACTTGATCCGGCGTATAAGGCTATTGTTTTCCGGTCGACATTAGTTAACGAAGCATCTAGATGGCTTACAGAATATGATATTAACCATTTCGGCACCTATGAAGCAGTAAGGGATGCATTTTTGGAGAGATTCAGGCTAAAGAAGAATCCAGCCAAAATTTTTGACTACTTGCAAAACAATAGACAGAAGATAAATCAAACAGTACAGGAATACGCCACTCTATTCAGGACTCATTTGAGGCAGTTACCACCAGCACATGCCAACCTACCGGATGACGTTATCACTCAATGGTTTATCAATGGATTGACTCCGCAACTTAAACAGATTATGATCATATGCTATGTAGGAGCTATGATGCTAGATGCAGTGGTTGCAATGGCTTTGCAGCTGGAAAACAAGGTTGGAGGATTTACAGAAGACTTGGAATGGTTAAAGGCAAATAAAAATATTGCAGAAGACCCGACCAGACAAATGTTATGCACCACATGCAAGAATTCAGGGCACACTAGTGCCACTTGTGCACTTAATCAGTTGTTTTGCACTATCTGCAACAAGACTAGACATACCACCGAAAACTGTGCATACAACACCAAAGTGCAAGGAATCGCAACTGTCAATGCTATTATACAGGAATCAGGACAGCCAGCCAATCATTATGTACCTCCGCAAATGAGAAACAACCAACAACAAGGCTATCGAAATTACAGAGGACAGAGAAATAATAACTACAATGCAAATCATTGGCAGGCCGGACCAGCACAGGAAAATCCCAATTTGCCACCACCGCGCTGCCATTTTTGTGGTGAATTTGGCCACATTAGAAGATTTTGTAAGGATGCAGCTGAATATGATCAGAGGAAGAAAGAACAACAAAACCCAATGACTAATATGGTACAAATCACACCCGTAGAAACGCAAGCTGCGGTAATTCAGACCCGATCCGGTAAGCAACTGCAACCAACGACAGAATTATTTGAACCAGGCATACGTGAACAACAAAGGATGTATGATAAGGCCAATCAATGGACCACCGCCAAACCTCCAGTGTTTCCAGATCCTATTCCGGTGACCCAGGCTCCGCTAACCAAGGAAGGAACACAAAAACAAGATTCTAATTCAGTGGCAGGCACATCATCTTGAGCAGATACATCCTCTTCAGTCGGCGCATCATCTTCAGAACCCGTGGAAGGCACAATCCAATCACATAAGGCCTGGGAAATTTTATCCAAAGCGTCTATTACTCTTCCTCTAGGCCAATTACTTGCATTAGTACCACGAGTTCGACAACAATTCCAGCAACAGTTTAGTCCTGAATCTCCCTACATTCCAGCAACAGCCACAGTGCAACCGAAACCTGATTCTACGGCCGATCATTTGGTTCCTTTAATTACGGTATGGTATAAAAATCATAAAATTACACAGGTACTAATTGATGAAGGATCTGGTGTCAACATTGCTACTGTTGCACTATGTAAGAAGTTAGGATGGACTGAAATCGAACCAGTTCAGTTCTTTGTCAGAATGGCTGACCAGTCAAGAGTCCATCCAGTAGGACTTGTGCGGAATGTACCAATAACTTTGCAGGGTACCACTTTTAAGATGACCTTTTTTGTCCTAGAATTACCAGAATCCACCCTTGATTATAATCTTCTTTTTGGCCATCCTTGGCTGAAGCAAGCTAAGGTTATACAAGACTGGTCTGCACAGAAACTCACTCTCAAAGATAATAATCGTAAATATGTTGTAAAACTAGATGCTATACAGCCTTGCGAATTGCATGCTAGACCATATTTTGTAGAACCATTTCATATGTTAGATGGGTTGTCAGATGATGAAGAAGAAGAGTTTTTAAAGAACAATATTGATTTGATCTCCATAGGAACTGTTGATCTACAATCTGTTGTAGATAATTGGAATCCCACAGTTTGTACGGTAATGCCTGTAACAAAAGAAAATAAGAAAGAAGATACCACTGCTATAGATGACGCTGCTCTACAACAACTTTTTAAGCCAGCTGACGATACAGAGAAGCCCCGACAATTTTATGTCCCAGAGGATCAATTGATCACCTATAATTTAGGAGATAAGGACCACCCGCGTCCTGTCAAGATAAAGGAAAGCCTACCGAAAGTATTTCAAGCAGACTTAATACAGCTACTCCGAGAGTTCTCCGACGTCTTTGCGTGGGATTACAAAGATATGAAGGGTTTGGACCCGCGCATTTATCAACACAGGGTCATGCTGAAGCCGAAAACAAAATCAATCAAGCAACCGAGCTACCGGATGAATCCGAACTATGCATGACAGGTAAAAGCAGAGCTTGATAGGCTACTCAAAGTCGGATTCATTGTACCAGTAGAGCATGCTGAATCGATCTCACCGATTGTCATTGTTCCTAAAAAGAATAAGCAACTACGAATCGGTGTGGACTACCGGAAACTGAACGCAGCTACGGTGCCTGATCCATTTCCGCTACCTTTTCTTGACACCATGCTTGATAGAGTAGCAGGAGATGAAATGTATTCATTCCTAAATAGATACAGTGGGTATAATCAAGTTAGAATGGCTGAACAGGATATACCAAAGATTGCTTTCATTACCAATTGGGGTGTTTTTGCTTGTACCGTAATGTGGTTTGGATTAAGAAATGCCCCAAGTACTTTTCAAAGGTGTATGCAAGAAATATTCTCCCCTTACCTTACCTCATTTATGCAAGTTTATCTTGATGATTTTTTGTTATTTGGAAAAATGGTAGCACACCTATTCCATTTACGGTGTTGCTTTGAAAAGTGCAAAGAATACAGACTTTGTTTAAACCCAAACAAATCTGTGTTTGCGGTTTCATGTGGAAGGCTACTTGGCCACATTGTATCTGCACAAGGTATACAGGTGGATCCAGATAAAATTACAGTTGTGTTAGAAGCACATGTGCCCACTACACCTAAGGAAGTGATGCGCTTCATGGGCCAAGTAAGATGGCATGGTCGGCACTTACGGTGGCTTGCTCATTTGGTAATACCACTGAACAAATTAATAACCAAGACTCCTCGACAATCTGAATGGACTCAGGAATGTCAAGTTGCTTTTGATCGTCTAAAGGGATTACTAACACAGGTTCCGATCCTACAGCCTCCTGACTGGGATCGTCCATTTCATATATTTGTTGATGCTTCAGATATAGCAATTGGGAGTGTTCTAATGCAACACACCGATAAGTGGTTTTGGCCTATGTACTATGCCAGCCGAAAGCTTGCTCTTGCTGAGAAGAATTACTCTCTAACTGAAAGGGAATGTCTGGGTTTGGTATACTCTATCAAGAAATTCAGGCATTATTTACTTGGCCGCAAATTTACTTTTCATGTAGATCATGTTGCACTTGTCTATCTAGTTTGGCAACAGCACTTAGGTGGTCGATTAGCGCGATGGGTTCTACTTTTACAAGAATTTGATTACGAAGTTATTCATTGGCCAGGCAGTTCACATGCCTTAGCAGATTTCCTTTCTCGTTTAGATTCCGGTGAAGCTCCAGTTGGTATAGATGACACAACGCCAGCAATTTATGTTTCCGAACCAACCAATGATGAAATGGCAGACCCACCTATGCCATCTACATATTATGATCAGATATTAACATTCCTTACTGATGGATACCTTCCTTCTCAGGCTTCTCCTGCAATGCGTAGGAAAATTGCAGTGTACAGTCGCAAATTTCGGTTAATTGCTGGAGAATTATACTATATGGATTACACAGGAATTCTACTTCGTTGTGTTCCACCACATGAAGTTAACTCGGTCATTATGTTGGCTCATTCAAGTCCATCCGGCAAACATTTTGCTGCAGATTTAACACATCGGAAAATTTTGCAGAGTGGACTTTGGTGGCCTACTATGTACAGGGATGTATTACAGTTTGTCAAGCAATGTGATAGTTGTCAAAGATCTGGACAGCCCCTGCAACGTCATCTTTTCCCTATACAACCTATCTTGCCATTAGAGCCTTTTCAGAAGTGGGGTCTAGACTTTATCGGACCTATTACACCTCCGGCAATCCTCAGTAATAACCGTTATATTTTGACATGTACTGATTATGCAACCAGATGGGCAGAAGCCTGGGCTTTACGGTCTCTACTGAAAGATGTCTTTCCACGTTTTGGTTTACCTCTAGAGCTTGTTACAGATCAGGGCACTCATTTTGTTAACAATCTAATGAAAATACTCACACATTCTTTTCAGATCACACATAAATTCAGCTCACCAGATTATCCTCGTACAAATGGTTTGGCTGAGAGTACAAACAAGACCCTATTGAATATGCTTCGAAAACTCATTTTGGAAGCACCGAAAAGATGGGACCAACTGTTACCTGCAGTCTTATGGGCATACCGAACTACCTATAAGGTAGCAACAGGTCTAACACCCTTCAAACTAGCTTATGGATTGGAAGCTATAGCACCCATGGAAATTATTGTGCCAAGCTTACGTGTGGCTCTCATTCAGAAATTAATACCAGAAGATTCTTTATCATTCCGGCTAGATACACTCAGAAAACTGGATGAGCACTGATGGAAAAGTTTTCTAACTATGCAAGAAGTACAGCTAAGACAAGCTCGAACACATGATCGCTACCTAAAAACCCCAGTCTTTACGGTGGGACAACTTGTAGTATTTTACAATGCAAAGTCAAATCGCTCTGCTGGCAAATTCAAGTTACGATGGTTTGGTCCCTACCGGATTGCTGAACAAGTGGGCCCAGCAACATTTCGGTTGACTACTTTGACCGGAAATCCTCTTCCGAAAGTCATCAACGGTTCGAAGCTACGGCTGTATCAACAAACATCTAACCCGCACTGAAACGTTTCGCGGTGTTCGCGTCTTTTGGCGTTCTCTTTTCTTTCCTTTTCTTTTATTTTATTTCCTTTTGTTTTGCGCACTTAAATAATAAGTATGTAAATATCCACGTTTGATACCTAATTATGTCAAGTAGCCGCCGTGCGTTATCGACTCTGCTCATGCATGCCTACCGAAGTTATGAAGCTATCATCTCAACGTCGCGCCATGATTGCTAATTTCGATTGTCTTCGGAGCAAGTGCAAACCGAGGGAGAGTTGTACAATCAGAAATACAGTCCATTACGGTAACAACTCTTGCCCTTCCATCTTCACCCAAAAATCCACCTCTTCCCCTTTCTCCATCCAAAGTACCTTTGCCACCTAGCCCTCCTCCTTCACCACGACATTCGGTAGCCCTTGGCCATTCCCAACCCATCCCTTCTTCTTCCGCCACAGTCTCGTCTAATCCCTCTCAACCTCTATCCACCATCATCCCTGACTCATTGGCTCAATTAACCCAAATTGGGAATTACATTATCCACCTTTCCCAGCATCTCCATCACCACTTACAAGTTACCCATCAATCCCTACATATGGAGTATCAATCCAAGGTTGATCTCCTCGAAGCAGACATAGCACCCCTCCACGAAGACATTTTAGCAGCAAAAGCAGATGCGAGCTTATTATAGGAACAGCTCCAAATTCTCCAAGGATAAGTGACCGAGAAGGATGCCATCATTGAAGCTCGTGATGATGAGATCAAACACCTGACTCAGACAATGACTGATAAGGAGGATGCACTGAAGGCCTTGGGTGATCTACTAGAAACAACGCGACTTCAACTCCTTACAGTTGAACAGAAGGATCAAGAGATGGTTGCGCAAGCCTTACAAGCAGAAACGGAATTAAAGAAAGTCACAGAAGAACTCTTCCAGAAAAGTCGGTCACTGGAAGAGGAAATAGGCCAAAATCTTAAGCTGAAGAAGGATGTTGAAGCCATCCAGAAAGAAAGGCAAGATTTTTTCAAAACAATGGAGTTTCAGTCACAAGAGCTTGAAAGAAGGGAGGAACAACTTGGTATCCAGCAAGAGCGATTATCTCACATTGATGCAGAGATGGAAGAAATGAAATTATGCTGCGATGCTACGCTAGCCAATGATTTCTACATCCAAGAAGCCTTTTTGTAGAATCAATCCGAAGTATTACTCTCTCAGGTTATCGCTTCTAGCTCTGTGCATACTGATGCACACCTGGTCGAACCTCAAATTTTGCAGGAGATGCTAGAATCCCTCAAGCAAAAAATCTCTTGTACTTTAAGTTAGCTAGAACCATGTATATCCAAGGAATCATCAATGATTCTTAACTCTTGTAATTACCCTGCTAGGTTCGAGTCCACCATGCGTGCCAGTGTCAGGCCGCCATAATATTATTTAGAAGAATAATTGTAATTAAGAAAATTCATGCACACAAAGGGTGTCACGCAAAACATTGTAATGTTTTCTTGGTTAATAGAAGCAATGTGTGGAAGAGACGACAGACCCATTGCCGCACTGTTTTGTGTGGGCGTCAGCCATGGGGCATTCAGTAGCCAGTCAGCACATAGACTAGGATTTGAGAAAGAATCCGATGATATATGCCTATAACACGTTCCCGAGAATCGTACCCGAAGTACAGAAGGGATCAGCATCCCTGGAAAATTCCTAGCGCATTGGGAACACCTCCGGGTAATAGTGGTGATGGACAATCGTCAGAAGGAAATCGAGAAATCTGGGCTAGTGGGGTACCACCTCAGCGTTTTTTTGTACAAGGATTATAGGGTATACCAGAAGTGCAACCAACCCCATCTACAGAAAGTAAGGTTGGTGAAGTAAGCACTGGTTCCGGTGATAGTGTGGAAATTTTCGGTAGCATTTTGTGGAATTCCAGTGGAACTTCGGATAATATTCCGGGGTCGATTTGTAGAATTTCGGTGATAGCTCTACTTTAGGTTCTAATTTTGAGGAAATCAGTGTATTCTTGGATGAAAGTTTTGGTGAAAAGGTCACTTCAAAAGTCCACTATGATGAATGGCAATTGAGTGTAGGCGTGTGGGAACGACTTAACAATATCCGATTACCAGAGAAGATGCAAGACGACGAGACAACACGGCAGCAATTAGGTTTAACTCCTTCAAATCATTTGACAGTAACATTTCCTCTTAGTTTAAACAACATGAGTGGTTCGCAACAACAATAGCACCAATAACAACAGCAACAGCAACATCAACAACGACATCATGAGCAACAACGACATCATGAGAAACAACGACATCATGAGCAACAACAACAACAATAGCAACAACAGCAATAGCAGGCCATACCACCACGACCGATACCCTCTGGAGTTACGTATATGAAATTTGGAGCCCCGTGATGATCCGAATGCACATGTGAGAACTTTTGAAATCAATTATGTTGTGCTCAACTATCCAGCGGATCCATCATATAAGGCTATAGTGTTCCAATCTACGCTGGTTAATGAGGCTACTCGGTGGTTAACTGAATATGATATTAACCATTTTGATCAATACGTCGATGTTAAGGATACCTTCTTACAACGATTTTGGTTGAAGAAAAATGCGGTTGAGATCTTTGACTATCTGCAAAACAATGGACAAAAACCACACGAGAATGTGCAGGAGTATGCAACTTTATTTCATACTCATCTACGTCAACTTCCACAGGCGCATGCTAACCTACCAGATGATGTGATTACCCAGTGGTTTATTAATGGATTAAACCCTCAACTCAAACAAGTAATGATCATACGATGTGTGGGTGGTATGACTCTGGATGCGGTCATAGCCATGGCATTACAATTGGAACATAAAGTGGCCAGGTTCTTTGAAGATTTGGACTGACTGAAGGCGACCAAGGGTATGAGTGAGGATCCATTGAAACAAGTGTATTGCATAAAATGTAAGAACCCGGGACACACTACTTCTGCTTGTGCACTAAATCAATTGTACTGCACGATTTGTAATATGGCGAGTCACTCCAGTGAAACGTGTCCATATAATGCTAAAGTACAGGCAAGGCCAACCGTAAATGCTATAATATAGGAGCAGTGACAATAGGCTACCCACTATGTACCACCGTAGTTGAGGAATACTTCCTACCAAAGTTCTATAACCTACAGGGGTACGCGAGCAAACAACTTCGGCCAGACCCGGTGGAACTCCGATCAATCGGGTGAAGGCACATCTCTTCCACCACCCAGATGCCATTTCTGTGGTGAGATTGGACATATCCGCAGATATTGTAAAGAGGCGGCTGAGTATGATAAACGAAGAAAAGAACGACAGCATCCAATGGCCAACATGGTATATAGTTCAGCAGTGGATACTCAAGTGGCAATAATTCAAACACGGTCGGGCAAGAAATTACAACTAGCTGCTGAGATTTTTGAACCTAGCATTCGAGAGCAACAGAGAGTTTTTACCAAGGCTAGTGCATGGGCCAGTCAAGAACCAATAGTTTTTCCCAATCCAATACATGTGGTCCGGTAGACAGCACCGAATCTACCACCGAAAGAACCGAGTCCAGTGAACCGGTCATCGGAGAGCCCATCGAATTTGGTATCGAGTACATCAAATTTTGACTCTGTGTGGAATATTCTATCACAGGCATCTATTACAATACCGTTGGGGCAATTGTTAGCCTTGGTTCCAGGTGTACGACAACAATTCCAACAACAAGTTTGTCCAAGATCTTCGTGTACACTTGCTACAGCCACTATTAGTCGAGAAACTGATTCTATGGTGGACCATGTTGTTCCTTTAATTACGGTATGGTATAAAACCACAAAATTATGCAAGCATTAATTGGTGGAGGCTCCGGTGTGAATATTGCTACGATTGCACTTTGTAAAAGATTAGGATGGACTCAGATTGAACCTATTCAGTTTTTCATGAGAATGGCTGATCAATCAAGGGTCTATACAGTGGGTTTGGTGTGAGATATGCCCCTTACTCTTCAGGGAGGGGTGTTCAAAATGACTTTTTGTTGTTCTAGGATTACCTGACTCAAGTCTGGATTACAACTTATTGTTTGGGAGGCTCTAGCTGAAACAAGCCAAAGTGTTGTAGGACTGGTCTGCACACGAACTTAATTTCAAAAGTAATCATCCAAAATATGTAGTACCGTTGGACGAGATGAAGTCGTGCTAACTAGGATTTGCTCACCTTGGGTACAATCGACTTACAAGCGGCTGCAGATAATTGGAACCCGTTCATTTGTTTGGTAGTTCCGGTTACAGAAGAAGGGGACCTAATTATGGATCAAGCTTTGAATGCCTAGAGTTTCCACCACTTATTCTAGTCACATGAGGATATATCCATGCCACGATAGTTTTATGTATCCGAAGATCAGCTTATCACTTGCAATCTAGGAAATGAGGGTACACCGCGACCGGTCAAGCTTAAGGTTGGGTTACCGGAAACTTTTCAAAATGAGCTACTACAGTTGTTGATAGAGTTTCAAGATGTATTTGCGTGGGACTATCGAGATATGAAAGAGTTGGACCTTCGCATCTATCCGCACTGTGTGATGCTCAAGTCGGATGCGCGTCCAATCAAGCAACCTATTTATCGCATGAACCCCAATTATGCTGCTCAAGTGAAAGCAGAATTGGATTGCTTGCTGAAAGTAGGTTTCATCGTCACCATTGAGCATGCAGAATGGATGTCACCTATTGTTATTGTGCCAAAGAAAAATAAGCAGTTGCATATCTATGTGGATTACCAGAAATTAAATGCGACAACCGTGTCGAATCCCTTCCTACTCCTCTTTTTGGATACTATGCTCGATGATGTTGCCAGACAAAAAATGTATTCCTCTTTGGATGGTTATAGTGACTTTAATCAAGTGCACATGGCCGAAATGGATATACCAAAGACTACGTTTATTACAAATTGGGGTGTATATGCGTGTACGGTGATGTGGTTCGGTCTTTGCAATGCTCCTAGTACCTTCCAACGATGCATGCAAGAAAATTTTCCCCCCTACTCAACCACCTTTATGTGGGTGTATCTAGATGATTTCTCGTTATCGGGTGATACATCGGGTCACCTCTATCACCTACGGTGTTGCTTCTCTAAGTGTTGAGAGTTTTATTTGTGCTTAAATCCCAACAATTTGTTCTTTTCAGTTTCCTATGGCAAGTTGCTTGGTCATATTATTTCACAGCAAGGCATTCAATTGGATCCAGATAAAGTGCAAGCCGTGTTGCATGCACCTGCCCCTACGACACCAAAGGAAGTTATGAGATTCCTGGGCCAGATATGCTAGCATGGGTGGCATCTGCAGTGGCTCGCACATTTAGCCATCCCCTTGAATCGGTTGATCACTAGCAATCCCCGAAAGTTTGTGTGGACTCGGGAGTGCCAAATTGCCTTTGATCAACTAAAAACACTCTTAACCCGGGCTCCTATACTGCAAGCACCAAATTGCAAGCTTCCGTTCCATGTCTTTGTGGATGCATCGGACAGTGCCATCAGTAGTGTGCTCATGCAACAACACGATAACTGGTTTCATCCTATCTATTATGCTAGTCGACGATTAGCTGCTGCTGAACAGAATTATCCTATCGCTGAGCGCGAATGTCTAGGCTTGGTTTATTCGGTGAAGAAATTATGGCACCATTTGCTGGGAAGCCAATTTACCTTTCATGTGGATCATGCTCCTCTGGTTTATCTTGTCTGCCAGCAACATTTAGGGGGCAGATTAGCCAGGTGGGTGTTGTTACTGCAAGAATTTGATTATGTGGTTGTACATCATCCAGGATCAGCATATGCACTGGCTGATTTCTTATCTCGGCTTGATTCTGGTTAACTTCCCGACGGAATTGACGATACTAACCCTGCCATTTACGTGACTGATTTGGTCCAAAATGATTGTCAGGAGCTCCCGATGGCACCTTCATATTATGATACTCTTCTGACCTTTCTCACAAGTGGACACCCCCAAATAATACTTCTACTTCATCTCGCCGTAAACAGGCAATGTATAGTTGATGGTTTCAAATGATTGTAGGATAGCTGTATTATATGGATCCATCTAGTGCACTCTTACGTTGTATCCCTTCCCATGAAGTTCCTTCGGTTATTGACATGGCCCATTCTACTCCTTCCGGTGGTCATTTTTCAGTCGATCTCACTTACCAAAAATTTCTACACAATGGCTTATGGTGGCCCACTATGCAGCGTGATATTGCTGCTTATGTCAAAACTGATGCTTGCCAATGATCGGGACAACCTTTACAACGACATCATTTTCCACTACATCATGTCTCTCCATTTGAACCTTTTCAGAAGTGGGGCTTGGATTTCATTGGTCCCATTGCACCTCTTGCTATGATTACTAATCACCGATATATAATTACTTGTATGGATCATGCTACTCGACGGGCTGAATCCTGGGCTTTACGATCAACAACTACGTCAGTGGTGGTCAAATGTTTGATGGCTGATGTTTTACCTTGGTTCGGTCTTCCCTTAGAAATTGTTTCGGATCAGGGCACACATTTTGTTAATTCCTTAATGCAAGCACTTACCCAAACCCTGAAGATTGTTCATAAATTTAGCTCCCCGTATTATCCTCGAGCCAATGGTCTTGCTGAAAGTACCAATAAAACCCTTCTTAACATGCTTAACAAACTACTTTTGGAATGTCCAGAGCATTGGGATCAATTCCTTCCTTCGATCCTGTGGGCTTACCGTACTACTTACAAAGTGGCTACAGGCAATACGCCTTGCAAATTGGCATATGGGTTGGAGGCCATTGCCCCCATGGAGGTGGTGGTACCTAGCCTAAGGGTGGCACTAGATCATAAGCTCTTGTTGGAGGAATCCTTTCCTTTCTGGTTGGATGTGTTGCAGTCCTTGGACGAACAGTGCCTGGGAAGTTTTTTGATGTTGCAAGAAGTGCAATGCACCAAGCTAAGACACATCATCGGTTTCTCCGCACTCACATTTTTACCAAAGGACAATTAGTTCTGTTTTATAATGTTAAGTCTAATCATTCAGGGGGCAAGTTCAAACTTCGGTGGTTTGGTCCTTACCGTATTGAAGATCAGGTCGGACCCGCTACATTTGGGTTATCCACTTTAACTGGTACTCTTCTACCTAAATCCATAAATGGATCAAAACTTCATATGTATTATACCACACCTCCTCCCTCATCTTGATTATTTCTTGGTATTTTATTCTCGGCCCGGTTTATGTCACTGTGGTTGCCTGATTTCCCTTTCCATTCCCTGCGTTTCGGTTGACCAACTTACCATAAAATACTCGTTTTTTTTACCTAACCATGATTAGCCACCACATTATGTGTTTCGGATTCCGTTAATGTGTGCATGTCGTCATTATGCTTGTATCTTCCCAACAACTGGTGATGATTGTGTTTTCTACCCGCGTCGCCATTCGGTGTTTTTACTTAATCACCATCTTCTCCCTCTTTCTCACTATTGTGTTTTTGCGCTTTGAGTGTTCTGTGCTATCTTTTGCATTCGTGCTATCTTGCTTGCCATGGAAGCTTTAGCTAATATAGCTACCTTCCATGTTGGCCTCGCGCTTGAATTGGGTGAGTTATTACGCACCCGCGGACTTTTAGCCTTCGCCGAACTACCATGGCATTCGGTTAAATGTCACCCACTCTTTGCCCAGATCATTTCTGCCATAGCTGATACTCCTGCTACATAAACTTGTTGGCCGCTCACATGTCTTAACCCGTGCATTGTCGTCACCTTAAACACTATCGCTGAGAGATTCCATCTCCCTCACGAGGGTAGTGTAGACGTGTCCCTCCTTCTTATGACTACCATGAAGAAGCTCTTTCCGTGTCAATCATCCAATAAATTTGCGATTCTATGTTGTCATGAACCGGAGTGCTCAGCCCTATAGTTTCTGGTGGCTGCACTCAAGCTCCAAAAACACACTTATGATATTTCCCGACCATTTTACTCCATGATCGATGCTGCTACACGAGAAGCGGTTAATTGGGCCCTGTTCTTCTACTGACGAATACACCACGAATGTCAGGCAGTTTCTAGATAGCTTGCGAAGGGTGACATCCCTCGCACAAGATTACATCACATGCTGACTTTCCTTCTCTCGACGGTTCAACAAGCGTAGCCTCCTCCACGAGATGCTCTTCTCTTTTACGAAGAATCCATGTAGGTGATGGAGGTTGAAGACAACGATGACCTCCTGCAATTTTTCAGGGGGAAGCATCGCAAACTGAGCCCCTCCGAAAGTTAAGTTCAGCCTTCTTTAACCACCCAATTGCAGGATACTGCCTCTTCAGCACAGATTCTTTTTGCTGCACCATCTCCTAAGGATCAAGCCACTCCCAATACTGTAATGGACGACGTTCATCCCGATGATACGATCGTTCAGCCACAGCCTCATTCTCAGGAGCAAGTGCCCGACACCGTCACGGAGGTTGCGCAAGTCGCAGAGCAAGTGCAAACCGAGGGAGTGATCGTACAATCAGAAATCCAGCCCATTATGGTAACAACTCTTGCCCTGCCATCTTCACCCAGAAATCCACCTCTTCCCCTTTCTCCATCCAAAATACCTTTGCCACCTAGCCCTCCTTCGCACCATGACATTCGGTAGCCCTTGGCCATTCCCAACCCATCCCTTCCTCCCTTGATTATTCGCCCCCTTCTTCTTCCGCCACAGTCTCGACTAATCCCTCTCAACCTCTATCCACCATCATCCCTGACTCCTTGGCTCAATTAGCCCAAATTGGGAATTACCTTATCCACCTTTCCTGGCATCTCCCTCACCACTTACAAGTTACCCATCAATCCCTACGTACGAAGTATCAATCCAAGGTTTATCTCCTCAAAGTGGACATAGCACCCCTCCATGAAGAAGTTTTAGCAGCGAAAGCAGATGCGAGCTTATTGCAAGAACAGCTCCAAATTCTCTAAGGACAGTTGACCGAGAAGGATGCCATCATTGAAGCTCGCGATGATGAGATCAAACACCTGACTCAGATAGTGACTAATAAGGAGGATGCACTGAAGGCCCTTGGGTGATCTACTAGAAACAACGTGACTTCAACTCCTTACGATTGAATAGAAGGGTCAAGCGATGGCTGAGCAAGCCTTACAAGCAAGAACGGAATTAAAGAAAGTCATAGAAGAACTCTTCCAGAAAAGTCGATCACTGGAAGAGGAAATAGGCCAAAATCTTAAGCTGAAGAAGGATGTTGAACCCATCTAGAAAGAAAGGCAAGAATTTTTCAAAACAATGCAGTTTCAGTCACAAGAGCTTGAAAGAAGGGAGAAACAACTTGGTATCCAACAAGAGCCATTATCTCGCATTGATGCAGAAATGGAAGAAGTGAAATTATGCCGTGATGATGCACTAGACAATGATTTCTACATCCAAGAAGCCTTTTTGCAGAATCAAGCCGAAGTATTACTCTCTCATGTTATTGCTTCCAGCTCTGTGCGGACTGATGCACAGCTGGTCAAACCTCAAATTTTGCAAGAGATGCTAGAATCCCTCAAGCACAAAATCTCCCATACTTTTAAGTTAGCTAGAACCATGTATATCCAAGAAATCATCAATGATTCTTAACTCTTGTAATTACCCTGCTAGGTTCGACTCCATCGTGCGTGCTAGTGTCAGGCCGCCAAAATTTTATTTAGAGGAATAATTGTAATTAAGAAAAGTTGTGCACTGAAAGGGTGTCGTGCAAAATGTTGCAACGTTTTCTTGGTTAATAGAAGCAATGTGTGGAAGAGACGACAGATGCGTGGCCGGACTGTCTTGTCTGGGCGATCGACGGGAGTTGATTCTATCGCAGATTATTCAAACTGTGGTGTCATCTGTGTTGGTAAAGATTCAGTATTGAAATGAATAGGGTACCGTGTTAACATTTTATTACGTCGTGAATGAAGTGCGATTATAATAGTAATACTAAATGAATAATAGAAGTTATGTGCATGTGGTTACGGTGATTGTTAAGAAGTTGTTATGCGCAGGAAGTAGTAGTTGACTATGTGGTAATAGTTAGAAGTTAATCAGTGATTGGGAAAATACATAAAGGGCCTCTGTATTATAGACCCCTGACCATCCCAAGAACCCACGTTTAGATTAACCATAAAAGATTAACATAATGTTAGGTCACAAAGTTTCTAGGAATGGAATTTCAACTGATGAGAGAAAAATTAAGGCTATTGTGGACTTGCCAAAGCCAACCAATGTAAAAGAACTCCAAACTTTTATGGGACACTGTGGATATTATAGAAAATTTGTGCACAAGTTTACAGATATTGCAAAACCTTTGTATGCATTAATTACAAATTTTGAGTGGACCCAAGAATGTGATCAAGCCTTTGAAACCCTAAAAACTTTTTTGGGGACAACACCTATTTTGAAAACCCCACAGTGGGATCAAATATTTCATGTTCATGTTGACGCTTCAAATTTTGCCTTAGGATGTGTTCTAGCACAACCTATAGATGGAAGTAAATTGGATTTTCCAATTGCTTATGCTAGCAGGTAGCTGAATCTAGCTAAAAGAAATTATACAACCACTGAGAGGGAAGGACTTGGAATGATATTTGCTGTAAAGAAATACAGACATTATCTTTTATCCAACAAGTTTAATTTTTTTGTGGATCACCAAGCCTTGCTTTACTTGGTGAATAAACCATGTCACACTGGTAGGATAGTTAGATGGTTCCTACTATTGATGGAATTTGAGTTTGAAGTAGTGGTGAGACAAGGAAAAACACATTTAAGAGCAGATCATTTGTCTAGGATATAAACCAAAGAGCAAAATTCACCTCTAGATGATGATTTATCAGATGCATATTTGTTCAAGATAGAAAGCATTCCCAATTGGGCAATGAATTTAGTGCCTTTGTTAACTATTGGACCCTTTAGAACACACAATAATAACACACATCTGGTATTACAAAGTAGAAACTTTGTGTTACTTGCTAGACATTTATATCATGTAAACCACATTGGTATTCTAGAATATTGTACTCCAGAAGATGAGCAACTAGGATATCTAAAGAAAGCTCACTGTTGGAACCCATGTACTCATGCGTCTACAATTGTTACTATAAACAATCTCAATAGAATGGGTTTCCATCAGCCTACAAAGATTTAAGATGTAGAGAAATATGTTTCTAGTTGTCCTAAATGTCAATCTTTGGAAAACAAAGATATTATAACTTTGTACTGGTTTCAGAAAAATCCAGATTGGAGTGCACACCTAATTAAGGAAGTGATAAAAAATCAATCAATGGAGCTAGGAAAAGTTAGTGCATACTCTAGAAATTTAAAGATAATCACTGAGGAGTATCAATTGATAGGAGACCAATTATACAAGAAAGGAACAGATGGATATCTGAGAATGTGTTCCTAAAGATAAGTACGTGGAAATGTTAGAGATGGCCCATTCAGGAGTAGTAGGAGGTCAATTTTCAAGTGAGAGGACTGCTAAAATCATTTTGTATTCTGGATTTTGGTGGCCAACTCTCTTTTCTGATGCAAGGACATATGTGAAAAGGTGTGACATTTGTCAGAGAACAAGTCAACCTAGTAAAAGAGATGATATGCCATTGATACCACTCATTTCAGCCAGATCATTTAGCAAATGGGGATTGGAATTCATTGGACCTATTCATCCTCCTGCACGACATTATCATGCAGAATATATACTTGTAGACACATACTATCTGACCAAATGGGCAAAAGCTAAGGCTACAAAAAGAAATGATGTTCATACTACTGCAAGATTTCTTTATGAGAATATTATCACCAAGTTTGGTTTACCAATTGAGTTGGTGAGTCTTTATAGGGGAACTCATTTCCTAAATCAGGTAATTGAGAACATAACTAATCACTTCATGATTAGTCATGGAAAATCAGCCCCTTATCATCCCCAAGCAAATGAATTAGCAGAAAGCACTAACAAAGTACTCTGCACTGTCTTGTCTAAACTGGCAAATATAAATAGGACTGATGTGCTATGGGCATATAGAGTAGCATATAAGACTGCTATTGGTACAACACCATTTAACTTGGTATATGGACAAAATGCAGTTTTGCCATTAGAATTTCTCATACCTACATTAAAGGTGGGAAATCAATTACAGTGGGCTGGACATGAACTATCTAAAAGAGTGTTGGAATTAGAAAAACTTAGAGCTTCAAGACTTCAAGCATTCATAAGTATCTATGCAGATCAAAGAAGGCAAAAAGCATATCATGATATTCATATTAAAGATAAGGACTTGCAAGTTGTGGATTTAGTCTTGTCATATACCTTGAAAGAACACCAAAAGAAACTTCAAAAAAAAGGACATGGACCTTACATTATCAGTCAGATAAGTAATAGTGGATCTGTCCAATTGGCCAATATAGATGGAGAAATCATGCCAAATTTCATAAGTGGATGTAGAATTCAAAGATATAATCTTCCATTGATAGCTCTAGAATGGAGAAGAATACATCAAGATCAAAATAGAAAAAAAGAAGAAGAAAAAATTAGATATGAAGCCCAACAAGAAGCTAGAGGAAGAATGAGGAAATCCAAAGAAATCAGAGAAGTTTTCATGTGTGAGAGACCTTCAAGGGAGGTAAGAGAGCATTTCCTTGTGATTACAATGAATCTTCACAATGAGCAAATTAAGGTTTTAATAGATTCAAGTGCACAAGTCAATTTGATAAGTTTTGAATTGTTAGATAAACTGAATGTCAAGAGGAACAGAAGTAAAACCCTTATCAGAACACTAGATGGACAAGTAGTACAAAATTTGTCTTCACAATCAATTACAGTTAGGTTTAATCAGGAAAAGATGAAAATAGATTGTGAGGAATGGGCATATGATGACTGAGAAAATGATTTTAGGGCAACCTTGAATGAAACAAGGTAAAGTAATTATAAATTTTGAGATGATGAATCTTAAATTAAAAGTGAATGGCAAGAAATTTTTAATGCCTTTTTTGAGTAATGAAGAGCAGGGAGTTCAACGGGAAATCCATAAATCAGAACTAGAAAGATTTATCTTCCCAATAGAAGATACAGAGGAATCGCAAGAAAAACTTTTCCATGACCAAACAAAACTCATTGAAAAGCAGAAGGAAGTTGAAAGAAGACAATCTTGTTGGAAACCAGCTTGGGTATGGAGACCTAAAAACATCCAGAAAAGCTTTAACATAAGGACAAAATGGATATGGCGGCCTAAGGCATTCAAACACTGCTCAATGAAAGAGGTTTCTTTCACTCAAAAGGAAAAGCAGTCAACCATAAAGAATTGTTGGGTGAAAAAAACAGATATGCTTCAACTGACAATTAACAAAGACAAAGACATCGTCACATTACAGAAGCATGAAGATCCATAGGTTAAGGATAGTGCAATCTCATCATTGGATAACCACTTGGGTTTTTTACCTAAGACCTCAGAATTACATGTTGTTCAACATTGAATTTCCACAGTATGCATCAATAGAGCAACATTAAAATGCCATGAATTCACTAAGCACTTGAGATTATTCCCATGCACTTTGCATAACTCTTTTTCTAAGAAAAAGAGTAGGAGGGGAAGAGAGTTATCTCAAGTAATTGACTATTTAGAAGGCGAAGGATCCAAGAATATGAGTTACCAATAAAAATATGGAGAAATATATATTAAAAAAAAGAGAGAGAGAAAAATGATAAAAAAAGGAAAGAAAGAAAAAAATTATAAAAATTAAAAATTTTATTAATTAAGAAAAAATAACAAAAGATCAAAAACCTTCAAGTCTAGATTCAGTTTTTTGTAATTTTCTCTTTTATTATTTTCCTTTTTGCATTATTCACAAACACAAGCAAGATATAGGGTACGATTCAGAGAAGGATATAGTTGTTGAGTGTTCTCCAATTTTTTATTGAAAATTTTGATATACCGTTGATATTTTTATTTACATTTTTGTTAATAGACATCTTGCTACACATGTGATGATCACTTCTTCTTGCTACACATGTGACGGAACTTGGAAGAGAATTGTTTTTGCCTTCTAAAGAACGTTTTTTTTTTCTTTTTTATGTTTTCTATGACTCATGTTGTCTTGGTGTGGTGTGTTTATAGTTTTTCCAGGATGGTGAATGCAAAAGAACTTCCCATTCATGCTTTTAAAGCTGACTCAGTTAGGGACATTGGTTCCTAGATAGTGAGATAGTGGAGGAAGTGGTGGAATTAGAATCTGATGAAGAACAGGACCTTCCTAAAGCTGAATAGATAATCAAGGAGCTTAAGGAAACAATCAGTGTTATTGGTCAACACATCTTTACAATAAATGTAGGAGACAATAAATATACTATGTTATGCCAGGAATTCTACAAATTCCAGAAGGTGACTGCTAATTATAAAATGTGGAAGACAGTTGGACTTCATAGAATTTTGGACGGACCACTCTTTTTCATAGATTTTGAGAGAGTCTCTCAAGTTATGTCTAGTCTAGTAGAGTTTGGCAAAGGCAATGATGCATATTTCAAATGTTCAGTAAAAAATAAAGAGGGCAAGGATGTGCAGATTACAATTAAAGCAGAACACATAAGGACAACCCTTCAATTTTATTCTATGGGAACCAAATTGGGTGGCAGTTTTGTCAAGAAGAATACAAGAACTTATGCTGGGTATTCCAAATTTGTGGATTTCAAGGGCAGAGAGAATGAAGAATTTTCCATAAGGATGTTTTTACAATTCTTTTGTTTTCCTAAGCTACCAAGATACACAATGCCTCATAAACTAGTTACTCTGATTATGTTTAATAACAAAGACATAACTAAACCTTTTGAAGTAATGGATGTGACTCCCTACATTCATGAACAATTGAAGGAAGCTGGAATTAGCAACAGAAAAAAATTATGAATGGAGCTCAGTTTCTGACCAGGATTGTATACCATATTCTGGATATGGACGATCAATTGAAGTTGGTACCAAAGGCCCAATACTTTAGAAGTTTAATGGCAGGAGTTAAAAGTCCATCCAAATCCATACCAGTTAGAGAACAATGAGTCCAAACTAGTATGAGAGGGTTAGGATGGAAAAGGAAAGCTACTCCAGAAGAGGTAGTTACAACCAAGAAGAGAAGATTGGACCCTAGGAAAGTGGAGTTGGAACAGAAGGAAGCGACTAAGGAGGAACATGAAGCAACTCACAAAGAAGTACAGTCCTTGAAGGAGCCTCACCCACCACATACAAGCAAGGAACAACTATACTCATATTTGGCTCAAGGAAATGATAAGAGAGCATTATATGAATCCCAGTACCATAAAATGTTGGAAAGTTATTCATACAAAGAAACTGACTCGAGTCAAGAGGAGATTGAACACTATGAGGAATTGCATGATCATATGATGGTAGCAGAATCTGAGGAAGTGTTTGTAAGAAAAGAAGTGGAATTATTAGCCTACTTTAAGGAGCTGGAGGGACCTCCAGAAACCAGAACCATAGTGGTTATGAAAAGAAAAGTTCAGAAAAATCATGTTCAGAAAAAGAAACTGACCAAGAAGGATAAAGGTAAGGTTGTTGAGTAGGAAATAGTTAAAGAAGCAGTAAAGACACCAGCAGAAGGAAAGAATCAGAAGGAAGCAGTTATAAGGGAAGAAAGAACTTAGGATCAAATAAGAGAATTTGAAGTAGCTACTTCTTCAAACCTCTTGTCTAATTCAGATAGTGATATTGAGAATTTTTTATTGAAGATTTTAAACCTATATGTGCCAAGTACACCAGTTAGAATAGCTCAGGCATTAGAGGTGAACAAATCATTAGAAGAGTTGATTGAGAGTTCAAAGGGAATCCAGTTTCTTGAAGAATCCACAAATCAAATTAGTCCTGGAGAAGAAAAGAGGAGGTTAAAAGGTAAAAGAGCAATGTTGCAAGAAAATGATGCAGTAAATGAAGGATTCAGTAGTGGACTTGTAGATACAAGAACAAAACTCATATGGACTAAACCTTCACAACAACAGTATTGTCAACCATATGTGGAAGAGCAACCAGGACACAATGTTGTAGCTAAAGAAAAGAGAAATTTTGAAGGAAGAGGCAAAGTAAATAAAGGAAGTATGATTCTAGAGGAGGGAATATATGAAGGAACAGTAGCATCAAAAGAAGAATCTGTTATTTTCAAACCATCAGAAAGTCCTATAGTCAACTATTTAGCAAAGAGAATATAGGCAAAGATAAAGAAGAAGTTGAAGTCCAGAAGAAGATAGAGATCAAAGATCATTATGAAGATAACAAGGACACAGAGGCAGAAGTAAACGAGAAAATAGAAGAAGTACTTATTGATTTGGGATATCAAGAAGAACAAATAGATCAAGGTGATCAAGAAATGGAATATGAAGTAAAATTAATGGATCTAGATGATCAGGTAATGGGATGAAATGAGCAAGGCCTGAATGATAAAGTTGGAAACCAGGATGATCAAAAGATGGAATCAAATGTGTTTCAGGAAAAAATGGCTCATGAAGAAGAATTACCATTTAATAAGCAGAGACAAAAAGAGCAGGTAATAGAAGAAGTAGAAGTAATAGAGAGGGAAACAGAAGTTGGAAAGGAAAAGGATCAGGCAACATATTATGAAGCAGAGGATGCAGAGGAGGATGAGTTGAAGGAAGAAAAACAAATAGAAGTAAAGCAATTGGAATTGGAGACTGGCCTTGAAAGGATACCTATTGATATCAGATTTGCCTGCAAAATCATCATGAGTTACATAGAGCAATTCAAACCCTCCAGTAGAAATATCATTATATCAGGTATGGTTGCTGAATCAGAGTTTGTGAAGGGAAGCAGGATTATTACAGAGCAGAAGAAAGACATGGAACAATTAGAGGATTAGATAAGGGCATTGCAAGAAAAAAATGAAACTTTGACAAAGAGGATGTTTTCATTGGAAGCACAGGAAGTTCAAAATCAGAACAAAATTCAGTTCCTTGAAAATAAATGTGCTAAACAAATAGATCATACTAATAAAATGGAAAGTGAACTGAAGAAAATAGAAGGCATGTTTAGAACACTTCAAAGTTCATATCAAATAATGGCCAAAGCTAATGAAGACATAAATAAATTATTGATGGAAGAAGGACAGATAAAAGCAAAAAATCAAACCACATAGAGGAATCGGGAAGAAATGGAAAAGATGAGTAAGGAAGTTCAAAAGCTTCAGGAAGAACTCAAAGAAACCAAGGAGTTGGAAAAACAAGCTAGTGTACATGCTGCAAATGCCATACGAGGATACAACAAATTATACCTGTGTATAGAAAAAGAAAGGAGTGAATGAAGTTTAGAGAAAGAATTGCTAGTGTCTTAGAATAAAAAACTAGTGATGGAGGTGATAGAGTTAAAGAGAAGTATGGAAATCCAACAAAGAAGGGATGAGGAACAGACAGTGACTATGCAAGCAGAGGAGCAAGAATTGGTAGAAGAGAATATAATAACTTCACCATCTCAGGATTTTCATGAGCAAGAAGAAAAGATCGTTGAAGATTACTCAGATGAATTTGTACAAATGCTTTTGAAAAATAGAGAGTCAAGGATGAAGTTCATTAGAAAGATGCATGATGAATATGAAAATCAGATTGTAAAATTTGCTTTGGAAAATGGAGTAAATCCAGATCAACATCATTGGGCAGCAGATGGTCTTGGAATACCATTCCATTAATATCACTAAAGAATTATTTGAAAAGGCCAACCCTAAATGGAGAAATAGGTGGTTAGATTCCAACAAGGACTGCAGGAAGATATGGAAGGAAGCACCACTGCAATTAAAGATAAATCCAACATATTGCCCAGTTGCTAGAAGGAGGGATTGGTTAGTTTTTTGGGAAAGAAGAAAGGAAGGGCAAATCCCAGCAAAATGGTTAAATTTTCCAAAAATTTCAGGACCCAAAGCAGGATCTTGGCCAGCCAAAAACTACATGATTGATACTAAGGAATTTGTTATATCAACATATAAAGGTGTAAATGATCCTGCATGTATACTAGTAGTCATAGTTCTGTGGCTTATCGTAGCATGTATAGAAAATTTTACAGATACAGAAGTGAGAATCCTCAATTATATAGGATTCAATTCACCCATAGGGCATACTACAACAGAATTGTATTTTTGGGAAGTCGTTACCTTCAAATTTTTGAGGATGCCTTTGATTATGGTTTCTTTCAAAGAGAATAAGAGACTTTTGGAAATTTGTCAGTAGTCACAAAGTCAAGACTCGCCGCATATGAAGCTGCATACACAGAGTAACTGAAGAAGGATGTGATAGATAGACCGAAAGCAACAGTTCAATGGAGAAAAGATTTATTTGAAAAGGTGAACAATTTGAATGTCACAAAGAGAAAGAGTCATGATTTATTGTCACAAGTTTATCAGCGGAAGAAGAAATTAAGTGAACTCACATTAACATTTTTTCAGAGCAATTTTTTGTTAGGAGCCAAAAAGTCTAGGAGGGGAAGGATGTTGGAAGAAGCATTTTTTGAAGGAAATTCTTTGTAATTTGACATTTTCATGTTTTATCCAAATAATGTAAAATTGAGGGAGAGTCTTTCTCATGTATAGGAGAAGCATATATATTTTTCTTAGAATTTTTGGAAGCTCTGGAATAACATATTTTTAGATTAGAAGGTAGAAGGACTAAATTTCAAGTGTGAAAAGGGACGCTTGAAAAGTATAAAAGATATTTTCTTCTATTTTGAAGAGGTTGGTTGTATTATTCTCATGCCATTCTAGTCATGTGAAGAGCTTCTTGCAAGAAAATCGTGTTACTACTTCTCTTGAGCATCTCCTTGGTTTGTTGAGTCTTTCTCTTCTGAAATCTATGGAATTTGTGAGCTTTTCTTGTGTATTTCTGAGTGAAGTGTATGAAGAGAGGTTAATATCAATATATTGAGTGAAATGTTGCAAGAGATCAATGCTGGAAATGAAAATTCTCATTTTTTTTTACAAAATCACGATTGTCTCGTCTATGTGATACAGGTATTGTTTTTGAAATCTAAATTTATGTTTGTAATCTATAAGAAAAATGGCACACTTTAGGCAGAAAGATTATTGAAAATGCTATTGTATAGCTCAAGATATTCAAAACCCTAGTTTATCCATCTTCATCTTCACTAATTTCTCAGAAATCAGTTATGGTACCTCTTATTCTTGGATTCCATTAACTAGAAGGGGTTGTGGTCTTTGCATACTTCCTGGATTGACAATTTAATGAAGTGTTAGTTAATCTTTTATGCTATAATGATTGGAGAGGACAACTCCAAAGGTTAACAATAGACATATGCATTGCGTGAGAGTAGGATATCACCTGTATCTAGAACATAGAATCTATATCCTTTGCTTTCAATTGCATAACCAATAAAGACTGTTTTACTGGCTTTTTCATCAAGCTTACCATGATCCTTCTTCTCAATGTGAACATAAGTTGGGGAACCAAAAACTTTGAAGTAACTCACATTGGGCTTCTTCCCATAATAAGCTTCATAAGGTGTAATGACCTTCAAAGCTTTTATGGAAGACCTATTCATAATGTCATTAGCTGTATGTACAACATCAAAACAAAACTTGGGAGAAAGCCTTTTGGATGACATCATACTATGCATCATCTCAACAAGTATCCTATTCTTTCTTTCTGCAACACCATTCTATTCTGGAGTGTAAGCAATAGTGAGTTGATGAGAAATACCTTTGTGTCTTTAAGAAAAGGCTTAAAGTCTTTTGACATGTACACTCCTCCTCTATCACTTGTCAAAATCTGGATCTTTGACCGACTTTCATTTTCAACCATAGCTAAGAGCTTCTTGAAAGTAGGAAAAATCTCTGACTTCACTTTAAGACCGTAAATCCATGAATATCTTGAGAAATCATTAATGAACATAACAAAGTACTTGTAACCTTAAATAGAATCTGTTCTCATTAGACCATTCACATATGAATGTATAATCTGCAACTTCCTTGTGGCAGTGATAAATCCATGTTTCTTGAAAGGTACTTTGTGAAGTTTTCCTTCAAGACATCCTTCACATTATTCTTCATCATCTGATAAAGCAAAAGTAGGCAAATTGTCCACCATACGTTGATCTTTGATACACTTGAGATTTGTGTAACTAATATGACCAAATCTAGCATGCCATATTAACTTCATGTTCTCCTTAGGTGTAGTAGACTTAGCAACATTAGCATCACTAATTTTGGACAACACAAACATGCCACTTCTGTTTTCACCTTGAAGTAGACAATGCTCCTCATCTCACCTGACATGAATCTTTCTTAAAAACTACTTTATAACCATTTGACAAGATAGTAGAGATAGAGAGAAAATTCTTCTTCATGTATGGAACATAAAGAACATTAGAAATTGTGAAAATTCCACCTGATCTAGACTTCAGGTTCACTTCTCCAACACGCACAACATCCAAATCATGACCATCTACAATGATCACTCTTCTACCTGAAGATTTAGAAAGGGAGGAAAATACCTTTCTGCAACCTGTCATATGCTTGGTAGCTCTAGAATAAAAAATCCAAGGATTATCTGAGATTGCATTTAACACTGCCTGATCAAAAGCTATCTCTCCAATAGTAGCACATGCATCTGAATCCACCTTTGAAGATTTAGGTTTTGGATTGTCTTCAACACTTTTACATGATGCTTTCTTCTTCTCATTGAAAATCCTTGTTTTGCATTCTGCTATGTAATGACCTGGTTTCTTGCAGTAATAACATACTCCTTTCTTTGAATCAGATGTAGTCGACGACTTTTCTTTGGGTGTAGAGGAAGCATTAGGAGAAGGACTAGAAGACTTAGGATTAAAAGACTTACTTTCCTTGTTGGATTGCTGACTCTTCTTCTCCTTCTTCTTTCCTTTCGATGATGATAACATGGCTTCATCATTCTCTTCCATACCCTTTTGTTGATCTTCATCTTGAAGTAATAGGAAGTGTAGCTCTTCAAATGAAATTTCTCTATCTCTTGTAGAGAGGAATAAAGAAGTAACAAAAGCACGATATGTTGATGGAAGTGAGTTTAGAAGTGTGTTTACCATCTCTTCATCTGAAATGTTGACTCCAACATTGAGTAACTGATCTCGTAAATCTTTAAGCTTCAAAATATGTGTCTGAACTGATTCACCAACTTTCATCCTCATGTTGGCTAATTGTCTCCTTAGATGAGCTTTCCTACCAGGGTTTCTGCTTTGATAGAGATTCTTTAACTCCAACCAAGCCTGATGAGAGGTTCTGCAAGGCCTTATTTGTGGGATAATATGTCTCTTGACTCCCATAGAAATATATGAAAGTTCTAAAGCATCCCTTGAATCCCATCTGGATTGCTCTTCTGTAGGAAGTAATCTGGTAGTAGTATGGACTCGTGATGATGAGAGAGTTTCTTCTTCTTCACTAACCTCCTGTTGAGCAGAAATAGGAATAGGGGTTCTTCTAGAAGATGAAGCAACATCTTATCCGACTTGTCTTGGCCTTGGATAAGTGCCATTGACAATATTCCATAAGTCGTTTGATACTAACATATTCATCATCATAAAACTCCACATTGGATAATTAGACATGCCCACAAGCTTGTCTTCATTCTCAAGTCTATAGTCACTCATCTTGTTAAGGGTGTATGTCAACTAGGCTTTGATACCAAATGTTGGTATTTTAAGGTCTGAATACCATATGTTGAAAGTGGTAGTGGGCCACAATAACAATATATCACATGTTTATAGGATCTGCCAACAAATGAACCTTAACATACACACCTTAAGACTCAAAAATAGATGACTGAGAGATAGAGAGAGAATATATGAGATTTCAAGTGTAACGGTAAGCTATCAGGCTCACCTACGCTATCTATATTTCAATGTCAAATTACAATGTGTGAAAATGATACAAATTGACAATATGTACATCTAGGCACAAATAGGAACTAGATACAAGAGATTGTGTGCCTAAGAGGTATGAAGAGTGTGTGTGTGTGTGTGAAAATATGGAGAATACGAACAGTTTAGAACTGGTTTATAGCAAACCCAAATTCTGATCAACCTAAATAAGAAATGAGTGAGCTAGAAAGTAAGAAAGGCAATAGACTTGCTACTCACAGTAAATCAACAATGGATGTTGATGGTAAGCTGGCAGAATCTCCTCCAAATTTCTCTTGTAAGTAGACCACAACTCCCCCAAGAGTGTGAGAACTCCTCCTCCAAGTTAGAGCACCACCTAGTTGATCACCTCCTCAAGAGTGTGTGAACACTCTCTCTTCAAGAAGACCTCCTCCTTGAGTTGAGCACTTAAGCTCCTTGAGATGATCCATGAGTGATGATACATAATGAGCCAAGGACCTCTTTATATAGTATTTTAGAACTCTTGAAAAGCTAGATTAATAAAGCAAAAGCTATGACATTGCTAAATATACGATCCTTCTAAAAATAAAGCTACGTAAATCTTCAGCGCCATTGAATATGTTTTTTTTTCAAAAACCTTGTTGTTCGATATTGTAGACGGTATTCGAGCTCGCATGCCCAGTTTGAAAGTATTCTCTTTTATCCAACGTGCCCACATTCCAGTTGTTGAGGGAGAACATAAAGAACAAGTCTTATTGCTACTTGTGAACATTGTCTCCAACATGACATTTTTCTCAAAGACTTATGCTAAAAGTCTTGGGATTTGTCAATCTGATGAGCAATTCCTAACTTCATTGTTCTAGAGTGTACTCTACTCTAGAAAGTTATAAGAGTTATGCTAATAACTGAAAGCAAACCCAAATGAATAAGTCAATCTTGGACTTGTCATCTTTTGATGATTGAAATGTTTTTGTACAGAACATCTATCTGGGATGTTTAATTTAGTTATCCGATCCTAACCCGCTAACCCTCGACTTTTGTGAAAAGAACCATATATCATATATGAGTCAATTACAAAAGATTTGGAAAGCAAGAAAGAAAGAACTAAAAGCTCTGTACAACCAATTCAAACTTCAAAAGATTAAACTTGCGAGGAGTCAATTTTTGGATGACTCAAGACTTTAACTTATCAATGATCTATGTCAACAAGGTATTGAGGCATTTTTCTGATCTTTAAGAGAAATAAACTGGATTCTCAAAAAGATTCATAGAGTAAATCTAAACATCATCTAACCACAAGATACTAGTGTGGTATCTAACATCAGTGTGTCGACCCACTGAGGTTCTATTGATGAGTTTCTTACTCAAATAATGCTTCACTTGAGACTAAGGTAATTTCTATATTCAATCTTTATGGATCCTTACTAGGAATGCAATTCTTGTGCATTTCTTCAAGTCAAATGAAACGAATTTAGTGCTTGACTTAGTTTGTCTTTTTCTTAGTTTATAGGATCATTTCAATGTCAAAGTCTTACTTGTTCAGAAATTTATCAAATAGTTTTGACTGACAACATTTAAGCTTGAAGTGTTCCAAAATAAGAACAAGTGTTTTGTCATTTTTGAAAAAGAAGATCTTGGAAGTTACTTACTTAATATCTTCTTAAATTCGTCTTGAAGTATCTTTAGATCATGCTTTTATCCTTCTTGAATTTAAAATTCTTCTTTGAAGTTTGCATTTTCTTGAGGATCAGATCTAACTTCAAGATTTAAACTAGGACTAAAAGATAATTATTATCCCATGGTTTGATGTCCCATACCATCTTTCCTACATCAATCTGAGTATAAAATCTAGTGTCCCATACCACCCTATTTTATATTCACATTAATGTGTGGGTTATACTTATCCTAAAGTCTAAACATCTCTTGATAGAGTACCTTCTTGTTTCAATTCTTTACGAGAATTTTGGAGTTTCAGGCATTACCTCTAACTAGTTTTTCTAGGTTTTTATTCCTTCACATTATCTTCTCACAATCACGTGCTTTGCCTTGGAAACTTGAAAACCTCTTGATAGAATATCTATTCCTCCTTGCTAGGGTTTTCAAATGAAAACCAATCAGAATTCTCTCAATTGGTTTATTCTTGACCAATTTGTAGTGACAAGAGATTTTGACTTCTTGTCTTTAGATTCCTTTCTTACTGATGCTTTAGGTACCTACCCTGACTAGGACTTCATAGGAATCTCTCTATTGCGTAAGTCTAAGCATCCACTCATGATTTCTGAATTTGTACCAAATTCCCTTTAAGGATAGGCAAACATTATGTTTTACCTTCCACAGACTCAAGTACCATCTTCACGATTGCAGACTACATTCTTGGAATTTCTTCACTCTGTTCAGATTTGGAACAACTTACTATTTTCACAAATTTCCATTGGATAAATGGAACCTAAGTGAACAATTTTCCATTGGATAAATGGAAATTTATGGCCAATACTTGGGCAAAATTTAGATTAGTTCCAATGGCAAGTTTTTGGACAATCATGGCCAAGCTTGATCAAGTCTTGTTGATCTTGCGATTAGAATAAATAATTAGTCCTTATCTTTAAGATCTCCAAAACTATCAAAAACTTTATTGCTTACCCGTAGGATTTTTAGAGATCTTTCCCTCAACTTAAGTCCAAGCATACATTGATGCCTCTCAGATTCCAAAGAATTCTTAGTTTTCTCCTAAACTTAGAGTCATCATGAAAATTTTCAAGCAGTCCTATTTTCTTGCCGTTCCAATGGGCAAGAAAACTGAACACTTGAATTTTGAAGGGCCTACTTTTTAATCAAGACTCCTAATTTGTGATACCTAAGTATCATGTTTGGGAAAAACAAACTAGCTACTTGAGTTGCATGGAAGCCAGGAGCCTTGCAACTACCTAGTTTGTTATTTTCCCTAGCTATCTAAGTCGAATTAGAAAAAGGAGGTAACGAAAGTATAAGTATTCAACAACTTAACAAACAATTATTCATATGCAAATGCATGTGAGTGCATGCATGTATTAACATTCTCCTTTCATGCACAAAACTTAAATCAAGCAATTCCCGAGCTTGCAAATGCATGTTCCGGCCAATCATCCATGAACAAGAATTCTACTTGCTAGATTTTAAAAAGATATAACCATTCATGTGGATAAACTTGAGCATTAACTATCTTTTTCAAGCAAGAAGAAAACGTGTTTTTGAAGTAATTCGATGGCGATGCACCACAGTGCACTCTCCTTTCTCGAGAGCTCCACGACGATATGCTCGGAGTAGAAAACCGAGCTCCTAAGGCCGCACACAGTACTCCACACAGAGGTTGCAGAATATGCAAAAAACACAGTATACAGGGCGTACAAAGATAGACTTCTTAGGTCTTACAAATGCGGTCAAACTTACAGTCTGTGACTGACCAGGCCACTATATGTTTTATTAAAGAACATATACAAAGAAGTATCCGGTGGCCATTTGGCCTTTCACATGGACACTATCGATAACAATCTCCCACTAAAGGCCAATATGGCCAGAGTACCTATGGGAAAAAAAAAAAATAATGATGAAGAATACCTGAGTGTAAGTATACAAACTATACCTCCCACCTGATGGGCATGTTACACAATATACAAGAGACTGTGTAAGATCAAGAATCAAGTAACCCCCATCAAGTGACAATAGTTTCAAAAGCTATCCTGTGGTAGAGCGTTAGTCAAAGCATCTGCAACATTATCTCGAGTGTGAACCTTCTCAAGAATAATGCTCTCAATGGCTAAGAAATCTCTAATGAAGTGACACCTCACCTCAATGTGTTTGGTCTTTGCATGATAGACCGGATTCTTAGTCAAAGCAATGGCACTCTGACTATCTTTGAGTAGGCGAGGTACATGCTGAGGTAAACCCATATCACAAGCAAGAAGAGAAAGCCACAATGCTTAATTACATGCCTCACTTGTTGGAACATACTCTGCTTCTGTGGCGGAAATAGCTATACATTCTTGAAGATGAGATCTCCAAGAAATATCACCTCTAGCAAAATGAAAAATGTACCCTGATGTAGACTTACGATTGTCTACAATAAACCGGCATAGTCAAAATCTGTGTAACCAATAATGGATGCTTTCCCTCTACCTAAGCATAGACACTTGTCCTTAGTGCCACTCACATATCTCAAAATCATCTTGACTGCTTCCCAATGTTTCTTGCCAGGATTAGACATATATCTGCTCACAACTCCCACTGCAAATGCAATGTCTGCTCTCGTAGCTACCATAGCGTACATGAGACTACCAACAACATACTGATAGGGAGTTTTGGTCATGAATTCCTTTTCCTCATCTGATTTGGGGCAATCATCCTTGCTCAATTTCACATATGTGGGTAAAGGTGTACTCAATGCCTTTCCACCCTGCATATTGAACTTGTGAAGTACTTTGGATATGTACTCACTTTGAGATAAGTATATGCATCTTTTACTTTGATCACGAGTGCGCATGCAAAGAATATGTTGGGCATCCCCCAAATCCTTCATATCAAAGGTCTAACTCAACTTCTTTTTGAGAATTGACAAATCATAAGAGGACTTCCCAGCAATCAACATATCTTTCGACATAAAGTATCAAGCATATGAAGCTACCATTTGAGCATCTCTTTGTGTAGAGACAATGATCCTCATTGCTTCGAGAATAGCCTTGAGACTTCATAAAACCATCAAACTTTTATTGCCATTGTCTAGAGGGCTATTTAAGTCCATACAATCTCTTCTTGAGCTTACAAACTAGACTTTCCTTGCCAGGAATTACATAACCCTCTGGTTGTTCCATATAGATCTCATCTATAAGATCTCCATGCAAGAAAGTAGTTTTGACATCCATTTGTACTAGCTCTAAGTCCTCCATTGCAACGAATCCAAGCAACATGTGCAGTGTAGTCATCTTGACAACTGGAGAGAAGATTTCCTCGAAATCAACACCATGTTGTTTCTTAAAACCCTTTGCAATGAGTCGTGCTTTATAATTTGGAGAAGCACTATCTGATGTGAATTTCAACTTATATACCCATTTACATGGTAAAGCTTTCCTGCCCTTTGGCAAAGGTACTAAATCCCAAGTACCATTCTTGTGAATAGAATCCAACTCACTCTTCATGGCACGTTCCCACTTGACATGATCCTCTATCTGCATAGCCTCTTTGTAGCAAGAAGGCTCATCGGCATCTGTTGGCATAAAGAAATCTAAACCTGGAACATCTCTATTAGGTGGATGTGAGACACGTGCAGAACGTCTCAATGGATGCTGAACACGAACATGTGTAGACTGATCTGAATGGACATTCTCTTGAACATCCCTATGTGCAACATTTTTATGCATGCTAACTGGAGGACTAGTATCCTCAAACACCACTCTTCTCACTTCATGCCCATGTGCCTTCCTTGTTGGCTAGTTTTAGCCTCACTTGTGATACCAATGTTGAGCATTGAACTGACAACCTCCCGGTTAGGAGTGTGATGGGCTAACCACCTACCCCAAAATCCATGGTTGAGGATTGCTTCCTAATCCTCTCTCTTAAGGTGTGGTTCAACCATCTTCTACTAGGATTATGTGATAGCTCTGCTTAGGGAGAAGTTTGAAGCTTTTCACAAATAATTCCTTTTGCAGATTGTTTTCTTTCCACATAGCTTGACACTTCCTTATACATGAGTGCCAACTTCTTCTTCACCACACCACTCTCAAGGGGGATTTGTTGATATATTTCGGTAATGATGTGTGTGAACACACTTAGGATTTCCACGACACTTTTTTTTCCTTTTTAAGAGGTTTTCTTTCCTTGGCTTGTATATACACTATAACACTAATAGGTCACTTATTTTTGTACATTCACTTGGTAATACATTTATGTATTGTGTTGTTCTCCAAGCTTCTTCTTCTTCCTTATTTTTCTCGTGTGCTTTCATAGGCCTCATACTCAAATAATTATTGAAGAATGTTCTAGGGATTGGAGCAGTTATAGTTTTGTTTGTAGATGGTTCTCTATTTACCATGCACAATGTTTGAGATGTTACTCAACTTTCATTTCGGTTTATGTTAGTTGGTTATCTTGATGAGATTGGTTACAAAGTTATTTTCTACACTCAATATTTATATATATGAAAAGATAACATGATGATTGCAAAAGATAACAAAGTTGCCTCACTCAATCCCTTGATTGTGTATCAGAAACGACATCTGTTGGTTGTTATTGAGGGGCCTATGATTGCTATATGGCATGGTCATTTAGGCCATATGTCTCGTAATGGAATGGAAGCTCTATCTCATTGTGTCTACTTATTTGTGTTTTCTTTTTCTAATTTCACATATTATGAGCATTTATGTTGGGTATGAAGATCTTAATTGTTGTTCATATGAAAAAATTATAATCTAGTGCCACCAAAGATTTGAAATTTTTAGAAGAGCTATAGATTTGGAAGGCACTATATCATGAGCATCTTCGAGTGTTTGGTTGCAAAGTTTATGTTCATGTTCTAGAACATCTTAGATAGAAATTGGAATATAAGTCTAGAAAATGCAGTTTTCTTTGGTATGGATGTGATGGTGAGCATGGATATAGCCTACGGGAACTTGAAACATGCTAAATGATAAGAAGTATTAATGTCATTTTCAATGATTCTAAGATGCATAAAAACTCGTATAAGAAATCAAAGTGAAAAGACTTGTATTTGAGGGTGCCTATTCTCTTTCTACTATGCAAAAGAATATGACACAAAGATCTTCACAAAAATGTTCAAGAACAACATGACAGTGCACATGAATTATGAGCATTCCAAAGATCTTCACATGTCTCATATCTCTCTATTAGATTTGTTCTAGGTGTGGATTTTGTTATGCTAATAGATGCTAGTGGGCCTTCTTGTTACAAAGAGTTGGGAATTGGTACCTTTGCCAAAGAATATGAAAGATTTACCATGCAAATGGGTCTATAAGATAAACTTTACAGATCAACATAGTGCTTCTCCAAAGTACAAAGCATGACTAGTCACAAAGGGATCAGACAACAACAAGGAGTCATTTTTTGAAGAAATCTTCTCTCTATCTTATACATGTTGCTTGGTTTAGTTGCAAAAGTGGACTTACAACTATTGGAAATGGATGCGAAGATTTCTTTTGGCATAGACATCTTACAAATGAGAGTTGTATGGGATATTCAAAGGGTTAAAAATTTCTTGACAAAGAGATTCTAGTATGTAAGTTCAACAAGAGTCTCTATGAATTTAAATAATCAACTAGATAGTGATATCAAAAGTTTGATGCGTTCATGAAGTTTCAAGACCATTTCAAAAGAACTTTGGTATTAAGCTCTTGTCTTCCTTTAGGCTAAAAATTTGAAAAAATAAATACACACATTGAAGGGACCTCTTTGTTTCTTTATCAAAAGTTTTCCTAGAAGCCATCTTGAACTCAAACTCAAAACTTTGAGTCATATGATGCAAGGTGTTCCCGCTATATTACTTTCTCACGCCCCTTAGAGCATGAGAGTTTTTGGGAGAAAACACACAAGATACGTTGATCCTTCACAAGGAAGATGGAATTACGTGATTCTTTTTGTTTTTTTTTTAATTTAAATGGAGGTTCGGCCAAGGCCTACTCCCCCGGACTTTAACTTTGAAATTAACAACTGTACAAGGAAGGGCATAGTACCCATGGGACCCCCCTTATCCCACAAGAACAGGGGTAGACGAGGTAGACGGCCCGAAGGCACTTACAACGAGGTAGACGGCCCGAAGGCACAGCGGAGTGAACGCCCGAAGGCAGTTATTTCAACGCCCGAAGGCGGTTTACATATCCCGCAGCGCTGGGGGGTTGAACCCTCGCCCCCGCCTCAAGAGGCGAGGGACCCAACCGCTAGACCAGGCATCTTGGGACTTTTTGTATCTAAAATTTGAAAATTAATGTCAAGAGAAGCAGATGTTGCCAAGTGGGGCAATGAGCACCTTAAGCAAAATGTGATTGCCGTTCAACCTCGCCTCGGAGTACGATTCGCCAGCCAGTCTTGAGCTGCTGAAGTTGGAACTTGTAACTATTCGACACTCAGCATCCTCGTGGATACTCTCTCTTGTCTATCTGAGTCTTCAGTGGCCATCATCAATCGTGCGGATTTCTTTTCTGCGTCAATGGATTCTACATGCCTCGCTTCCGTGGAGCAGCTAAGTTTTTCGTCGCAGATTTCAAAGCCCGATGGCTCTAACAGACGAGAATTAGGATCTCTCCGATCGGGAACTCACATCCTTGCCGCAAAAAGTTGTAGAGGAAATGCTGAGTTTGATCCCTTGGTTGGTAAGAGGAACTCTATGGTGAGACAGGTTGCTTCTTCCGGAATGACCATTGTCAATATCTACTCACAGAGTGAAAGAAGAGAAAACGGTGCCATCTCTGCCAACGGGTCTTCGACCAGTAGAGTGGACACATCGTCCGCAATCAATGGACAGGAGTCACGAATGGTTCCCATCAGAGAAGCTCTGAAGAGTATGTCTTCATCTACTATAAATCTCTCTGTCTCTCTCTCTGTCTCTCTCTCTCTCTCTCGTACGAATCCACTTACAGCCTGCGACTTTCAGAGTCGGACTGAAAGTGCACACTTTGCACAATGGCAAAATGGGCACATGCTCTGATTGGCCAAAACAAAAGCTTTTATTGCTTAGAAAATATG
>CM035436.1:133663610-133673792 GCA_020310875.1 Ceratopteris richardii
AACCAAAGCACGGTTGAAGAGATGGGCGATCAGGTGGGAAACTACATCTGTTGCGTATATAAAGTGCTCTCCCTGTAGCCTCGTGTGGTCTACTGAACGGCCATGCTGTAGCCTATGGATGGCCTGTCGTACCATGCCTGCCGTGAATAGGGTGGATATCATAGGACACGGTGTGGGACGGATCGGCAATGGTGGCTAACCTGGGACGTCATATAACCTCTGGGCGTAGGTGTGCCAAGTTTGAGGATCTGCTATCGGTGTAGGTGGGCGTGGCTCACGTAGGGCCCTCCACGCGGTGGCACAATCCCTACTCATGAGAAGGTCGAACAACTCTACCTCCTGTCGCTCCTCGAAAGCTCGCCCCTTCTGGCGTGTGAGGGCTCGCATCTGTCATTGTGCCCCCCTCTCTGTGATGGATCCGACGATACTGAGTGCTTTGAGATGTCGCTATAGTCGCCTGCACTCCTCATCGTACCATCTATTTTGGGGTGTATGCCCCAGCCGTGTCGAATGTGCGGTGCTGTGGGTGGTGTATGGGAAGTTGAGAGTAGCGGATGTGTGGAGGATCGAGGAGAATTGGGCGGTGAGGGTGTCCAATGAGGTAGAGGGATCAAGGGAGTAGATGCATTCTCGAACATGGGAGCTATAGATATGTGCTAGCTCATGTCTAAAGTGAATGGTGGTATGGGCATGTGGCTGTATGGTGACAGGGTGGGATATGCATGGTGAGCTGCGTATGGATAGGGCAAGATATGCATGATCAGCTCCAATCGTTATGGGTGGGATAGTGAATGAGGTGATGAGATGTGTCGCCTCCGGGGGTCCGATAACATAGTCTACCACACTGCCCCCCTGCGGTGTTGTGGATGGAATGCAGGTGAGACCACTCGAGGTGGGCGAGGTCTCCATGCCATTATATATAATGAGACGGTGTGCTTCTCCCATCTCGAGTAGGTGTCAGCCATATGAGGTGGGTGTGGCGGTGTCGGTTGAGGCTGTGAGTGTAGACATATCCTCTATAGTACAAAGCATCTCGGGGTTGTCAAAGTCGTAGATATCACACTGGTGGCTCTGAGTGCGGGCATTGAAGTCTCCTACAAGGAAGACTTCGCCCATCCTGGTATATTCCATAATCGTGTCACTGAGGAAGTCATATGGCGATGTGGTGTCTGGTCCCTCCCCCCCTGAGGGCTGCTCGGGGGAATGTGTGAAGTGCGAGCCGATGGGTGCAATATAGCATACGGCGAAATACGCTGCTCTCTCCTCTGGTAGCTGGAGGTGTATCCATATGAAACGTGCATCTGGGTCTTTGGCTACCACCTGTACCCTGTGCTGTAGCGACTGTCTGTAGAGCACGGCTACTACTTTTGATCCTCGTGTGGTTTGCTGTCTCATCTGTCGGTGTTGAGCTGACTCCCACATATAGCCCTCAATCCTCGGTAGGCTCCTCCCCGGGCTCTCGTGTGTCTCTGTCAAAAAGATCATGTCTCTGCCCTCCATCACCTCCTCGAGGCTCCCTGGATGTGTCCACAAAGATCCATTGCAATTCCAGACTACAATGTGCACCTCCTTCTGTGCTTTCTCATAGGCCGAGAATCCCTAGTCAATGGGCCGTCCATCAATGATGACACGACCGTCTCTGTATAGGGCACGATGTCCCTCCCGTCTGGCCTGGAGGACACGCGGCATGCATGCACGTCTGTGCTCTACCTGCATCCGTGTGAGGTCGTCATCCAAATAGATGGGGGTGCTTGGTGTAGTGCGTAGTACCGCCCGTCGTTTGAGGAAGTCTCTCCTCCGAGCCTCATATGAGAATTGAATGATAAGTGCTCTTCTCCGTGTGGTGTCCCGTCCTCCTCTCCAAACTCTGGTGAAAGGGAGAGGCTCATCCGCGCGGTATCCAAGTAGTGTGCACAAACGACGCCCGTCCTTCTCTGGTGATCCGTCTGACTCTTTGGGCCCAGAGACGCGAACATTGAGCCTGCGAGCCTATCGCATCCGCTCCTCCTCAATGGTGGTGTGTACTATGTGGATCTCCTCATGGTGGTTGTTCTTCTTTGCCTCTTGTCGAAAGTTCTTTTTTACAACCTCGACCCATCCATCTTTCTTAGTGTCAAGCTCGCTCTGAACCACCTCCATGCACTCCTTGATAGTCACCCGAATGTCCTCTAGCTGTGGGGCAATCTCCCCCTCCTCGCGTATGCTATCCAGTTTCGTTCTCATATCAGTAAGCTCAGCGTGCAACTCCTCCCGGTCCCGTGAGTGCTGCTTGCGGATAGCAAGAAGCTCTTCCCGAAGCGACTCATTTTCCTTCTCCAAGGTTGCCACCTTGGCGCAGAGAGAGAGAGAGAGAGAGAGAGAGAGAGAGAGAGAGAGAGAGAGAGAGAGAGAGAGAGAGAGAGAGAGAGAGAGAGAGAGAGAGAGAGAGAGAGAGAGAGAGAGAGAGAGAGAGAGAGAGAGAGAGAGAGAGAGAGAGAGAGAGAGAGAGAGAGAGAGAGAGAGAGAGAGAGAGAGAGAGAGAGAAGAAAGAAAGAAAGTCATATTAACGTCTTCTGGAGGCCAAACTTGGCCTATGAGACAAAAACCATGTACAAGTGTAGTAACCCTGTGTAGAAGATAAAATGAAATAAAAGGTATATCGCTACACAAAGCTATATAGGGCTGGAAAAGGCTGGGGAGACGTGGCTCTGACTCTGCAGATAGTGGCCACCTAATACATGGGGGGATCCAAAATGTGAGTAAAACGCCCTAGCGACAAGTGATGGGTGGAGGTGGGTGTAGTATGTGGTACATCGGTGGTGGTCTGAGTGCCTCCTGAAGGAAGACAACCCAGGGGGTGGTGGTACGCCTATGCTCCATCATGTGGTCGTAGGCAATCCTGATGCGTGAGACATCCTCATGATATAGTCGTGGTCGACGATATCCGCCCATGTGTGGTCGGTGCCGTGCTCTCTGTGCTGCTGCCTGGTGGAGCGTGAGCCCTATAGATGGACCTCTCTGATGTAGCTCAACTCGCTGAAAGAACTGGGTAATGGTCTGCTGGGTACTCACCCGTGGCTGATGTATGTGCTGTAGTGACCGCTCTCGCCTCTCGTATGCTGCTGTGAGAAAGCATCCCAAGCGTCTCTGGTCTCCCATAGTCATGCACAGCTGGAATGACTCCTCGATCTGGAACTGTGCTCGTAGGTCTAAGTATGCTGGACAACTGATAACAAAATGCTCCTCACTCTCTACCTCTGTCTGGCATAGTGGGCACCACCTCTCCTCACGGGGGACTCCCCTGGACCGACCCCTCTCAATCTCGAGCTGATGTGATGAAACCCGGAGCTGCCCAATGACGACTCGTAGGTGGTGGGGAAGGTAGGTCTGCATGTATCTCGGAATCTCGATGAAGCCCGTGTCTGATATATGTAGAAAATGCTCGCGGTAGTAGAGCATTTTCGGTGGCAATGTACCCCTAGGGCTCACCCATGTCCTCTGTATGTATGTATGCCATATCTCCTGACGAATGATCCTATTCCTCTCTTGATGAGAGAGCGAGTAGGTGGGTGCATGAGAGTCGTACTGTAGTGGCGGTAGCCTGTCTATGTCAAAGCCATGGTGGGCAAGCCAGTCTCGTGTCTGTGCATACCATGAGGAGGTGTCGCCTGCTAATGCCATATCACGTGATGCCTCGAAAGCACGATAAGCAATACGCTCTGTATCCATGCTCCGAAGTCTGTGTAATAGGCATACTGTCTGGAATAGTGCCTCAACTAGCATCGGTGGTGCAGCGAGCTCTGCTCTAATGATGTCATGTGGTACTGAAGGCTTACTGCGGATCAGTCTGGCAATCATGAGGATCTGTGGCCTCTCTAATGCTGTCCATACTGATGTAGCTAATCCTGGTCCCCATATGGCTGCCCCATACATGAGCGCTGGCGTAACCAAAGTGTCAAAGAGCCACCCCTTTGTGCGGGGCTCCTGAAAAGATGCCTGGTGGCACTGTCTCTCCATCAAAGCTAGTGCTGCGTACCCACGTGTGATGCGGTCACGGGCTGCTTGAGCCATAGAGAAGACTCCAGATGCTGCTGTAAATGTCACCCCCAAGTAAACATACGATCCGACCACCTCGATCGGTCCACCTGCAGCTGTGAACAAACTATGTCTGCGTACCTGTGCTGATGTATGAAAGATCAAGACCTTGGTTTTACCAAGGTTCACAGATAACCCTCTGTGTCTGCAAAAGTCATCTAGGCCGTGTAGATGATGCTGTAGACCTTCTGCAGACTCTGAAACCAATACAATATCATCAGCGTATAAAAGAATATGGACACTGGACCCGTGTACCTCAATGCCATCTCCCCCCTGCTGCTGTACGAAGTCCACTATCTCATCAATGTAGAGACCAAAGAGGGTGGGCGAGAGAGGGCATCCTTGCTTCACCCCGATAGTGCTAGCAAGTGGATCAGATAAGCCCCCTGGACATCTGACTCTACCAGATACTCTCTCGTATAAGGCGTAGATCCCCCATATCATCTCCTCCGGAGCTCCGATGTCAAGTAGTCGTCTGAAGAGTCGATCTCTAGGAACAGTGTCAAATGCTTTGCGAAAGTCCACAAAGCAACAATATAATCTCCTCTTCCTCACCCTTGCTTGGTCGATCAGGCATCTCAGAGTGAAGATGTGGTCAATGGTAGAGAAATCTCGTCTGAACCCTGCTTGTCCTAGAGCCCTGATGCCCTTCCTCTCAGCGAGAGTACTCAACTCTGTCTCTAGTACGGCCCCATATAACTTGGCCAATATAGGGCCAATCATGATCGTCCGGTATGTAGCTGGATCCATAGTGTCACCTGACTTATGAATGGGCACTATGGTGTGCTCAGTCCATGAGTCTGGGAACCCTTCAACCAATGCACGGTTGAAGAGATGGGAAATGAGCGGTGCGAGAGTTGTGCCTCCATAAATGAGGTGCTCTGCCTGTAAACCGAAATGATCATGGGCCCTGCCATGCTGCAGCCGGGCAATAGCGCGTCCCACCATAGTGGGTGTGAAGAAGTCAGAGGTAGTGGGACGTGAGCTCTGCCGTCTGGGAATGGGAGGCTGGTCTGGGATCTCGTATAGGCTCCGTGCATAGCTATGCCAAGTGCTCGGGTCTCGGATAGGTGTCTGCTGTCTCCTCTCTCTCAAATGTCCCCATGCCACTACACTGTCTCGACTCATGAGCAAATGGTAAATATCCCAATACTCTCTCTCCTCCCAATCCCGCCGTTTGCGGCGAGTAAGGCTCTGCACGCGACGTTGTGCCTGTGTGTGTGTAATATCTCCTCTATGCTCTAAAATCCGTAGGTGCTTCCGCAGCTCGCGACAATCTGCATCATACCAACGGTTCTGGGGCATGGATCCTCTGCGTGGAGGGTGCATATGTGTGTGGTGTGGGAAGCTGCCGAGAGCTGAATCCTGTAGGATGGTGGTGATATGTGATGTGAGTGTGTCCAAAGGTGAGCATGGATCGAGGGAGAGTAAGCGGGTGTGTAAATGGTGTGCATAAACGTGTGAGAGCTCGTGTGTGAAGTGTATCGTGGTATGTATCTCAGTGGGTGAGGGAGGGTCTAAGGGAATCGGAGAGAGAGAGAGAGAGAGAGAGAGAGAGAGAGAGAGAGAGAGAGAGAGAGAGAGAGAGAGAGAGAGAGAGAGAGAGAGAGAGAGAGAGAGAGAGAGAGAGAGAGAGAGAGAGAGAGAGAGAGAGAGAGAGAGAGAGAGAGAGAGTGAGAGAGAGAGAGAGAGAGAGAGAGAGAGAGAGAGAAAGAAAGAAAGACTTTTTAACGTCTATTAGAGGCCAAAATCGGCCTATGAGACAAAACATATACATCAGTATGATCCAATCCACTGTGATCCTAAACAAAAATAAAGTGTGAGTACTGCAAACGGGTATAAAAGGAGAGATAGTAGCTGGTATCAAGGGGTGTGGGGTGCTATGGGTATGCACTCTATATGCTCAATGGGTGAGATACAAATATGATATGCATAGGGAGGGGAGGCTCGATGGTATCACAACCCCCTAAATGCTTGGAGTGGGTGTAGGATATAATGCATCGGTGGGTAAGGCATCATGGCGATCCTCAAAATGCTCTCGGCGTCCAAATCGATAGGGGTGCGCTGCTGACGTCTCTGTATCTCCATGTCATGGTGTGCGTGAATCGCCTGAATCTCTCTCTGATGTGGACGAGCTCTCCGGACAAGGGGTCTCGGTCGTCGGCGCTGTCGTCTAAGCTCCTCTGCTCTGTGTAATGAGAGAGAGAGAGAGAGAGAGAGAGAGAGAGAGAGAGAGAGAGAGAGAGAGAGAGAGAGAGAGAGAGAGAGAGAGAGAGAGAGAGAGAGAGAGAGAGAGAGAGAGAGAGAGAGAGAGAGAGAGAGAGAGAGAGAGAGAGAGAGAGAGAGAGAGAGAGAGAGAGAGAGAGATGTGTGTGTGTATGTGCATATATGCATACATAACACACACACACACGTGTATATATATATATATATATATATATATATATATATATATATATATATATATATATATATATATATATATATATATATATATATGTATATATATATATATATATATATATATATATATATATATGTATCTCTCTCTCTCTCTCTCTCTCTCTCTCTCTCTCTATATATATATATATATATATATATATATATATATATATATATATATATATATATATATATATATATATATATATATATATATATATACATACATACATATATATGTGTATCTCTCTCTCTCTCTCTCTATATATATATATATATATATATATATATATATATATATATATATATATATATACATACATACATACATACATACATACATACATACATACATACATACATACATACATACATACATACATACATACATACATACATACATACATACATACATACATACATACATACATACATACATACATACATACATACATACATACATACATACATACATACATACATACATACCCTTAGTTCTTGCTATAGATTAGACTCTTCTCATGAGGATTTCCCATCATCATCTTCTAATGAACATTTGTTTAGCTCTTTGGCTGATCAATCTCTTAAGTTTAGTGATTTTAAAAGAAGATTAATTTTCTTGGATAGAATTATGCAAGAGGGGTCTTTTTCTTTCAAAATCTTTGAAAAGTATAACAAAAGAGTCCTCTTTAAACTTCTATATATCTTGGAAAATTTCTCTCATGAGGATTTGAGTCTTAGAAAATCCCATAGTTTTCAACTTCGAATTCTCATATCCAAATTTCTCAAATCCTCTTGTGTTTCTCATAATCCTTTGATTTCAAGAAGAGTTTTACTAATTACTATCTTTACTTCTCCAGAAATGGATAAAGTTGGTTTGAACTCTATTTTGAACTCAAAAGAAGTGATAGAATCTCTTCCTTCTTATGTTAGAAAGCTTTGGGTCCATCCTTTGGTTACATACAAATATTTGAAAACTTTGGGTCAAAAAGCTTTCAATTACAATGATATTGGAAGAAATATGAGAGAGCAAGATAGATTGTCGATTTCTAGAAGATCTTGTTGTTGCAATAATGGTTCCTTTTCCTCTTTCGTAAACAAGGATCTGGGTCATATAGTTTCTGCCGATTGTTCTATTCTTCCTACTAGTAGCTTGAAAGAACTTTTTTCTAGAGGAACAAAATATAGACTTCATACCTCTAAGGATGCTTGCATCCTTAAAGATATAGAAAAGGGCATTGATAATTTCATTCTAAAATTTGAAGAATCTTTAGGTATTCGTGGAATTTTTACACATTGGAAATCAATAGTAATGAAGAAAGTTTCTATGAAGGTTGATATAGCTTTAGGGAGGAATTCCCCTTCATTAGATAGCTTATCTGTAAGTGATTTGACCTCACTAAAATATTTTCATAGAAACTTTGTGATTTCTTATGTGGATAAATGTCCAAATAATTTTGTTTTTACTTGTAAAAAGTTTTATGGAGAGTGTCTTATGAAAGAAACTCAGTCCTCTACATATCAATTTTGCAATGTTTCTTCTGGAGAAGTTATTTCAAGCCATCAAGATTTTTGTAAATCTTATGGTTTCAAATTGTATCAAAATTTACCTTTTTTATATACAGTTTGGAAATTCCATAAGAACCCCATCAAACCGAGATTTATAGCTGCATCTTGTAATACTTCTCTCACGCATGTTTCCAAATGGTTAAGCAATTGTTTTAAAGCCATTTTACCTACTATTCATGATATTTGGAAGGAATTACTCAAAGATGCAGATGTGCCAACTTCCTCTAGTTGGATATTAGATAATTCTCTAGGTGTTGTTCCTGTAATAAAGTCTCTCAACTCTTCAAGAACTATAGAAGAAAAATCTGTTCCTTTGGGGCTTCAAACTTTTGACTTCACCACTTTGTATACAAAGTTAGATTTGAATGATTTAAAACATAGAATTTCTTCTTTAGTTAGGAAAGTTTTCTCTTTTAAATTCACCAAAGATAGATGTAAGGCTCTTTTGGTAGAAAAATCTGCATTACATTTTGATTATTTATGGTTGAAATCCAAGTCTGTAGATATAGATAGTAAAAAGAAACGTTACACTAGAATAGTAGATGAAACCGACATTCTTCTTTGGTTAGAGTTTCTTTTAGAAAACTTGTATATTTCAGTTGGTGATACTTTATTCAAACAATGTATTGGAATTCCTATGGGTACAAACTGTGCTGTTTTTCTTGCGAATTTTTATCTTTTTACTTATGAATTTGAATTTATGGAAAGGCTTGTTTTAGCTAATACCTGTCCTGTCATTATACACAAACTTTCTAATATTAGACGCTTTGTAGATGATCTGTTTGTTCCTGATTTTAGTTCTTTTCAAGATTTTATGTATTTAGACAATGATGCTTTTGGTGGTGGTATTTATCCCAAAAATTTTTGTGAGCTGAATTGTACTTCACATGGTGATTCTTGTGCTTTTCTAGATCTAAAAATATTTCAGTCTCCTTTTGGTTTGGAAGTAGACATTTATGATAAAAGATTAGAACCGGAATTTGCTAGCATTAACATGATACGTATGCCTCATATTGATTCAAATATTTCTCATTTAGCAAAGTACGGCGTTGTTTGCTCTCAATTGTTTAGATTTTCTCGTCTATGTTCAAGCTTGTCTTCATTTGTAATTCAATGTTGTCAACTAATTTCTTTGCTTGTCCAAAAAGGGTATTTATTCAAGAAAGTTTTAAAGAAGGTAAGGACTTTCTTACTTCGTAACAAGTTCATTTATGGTTCTTCTTCTTTTCATGTGTTCAAATTAATCATTAGTAAATTCAATAGAAAAGGGGAACACTATTTGGGTTAAGGATAAGGTATTTTGTGGTTCCTTCCCCCCCCCCTCCCCCTCCTCCTTTTTCACTCTCTATTTATAGCTTCTTTCTAGTCTTTTGTTCTTTTATGTTTTTTATTATTATTATTATTATTATTACTTTTATTTTTATTTTAGCTATTTCTTTATATTCATTATTATTATTTTTAATATATATATATTTTTAAAATTATTTTATAATTTTTATTTATTTATTATTCATATATTTATTTATTTATTTATCTATATATTTATTAATTTTAATTTTAATTTTTATAATTCTAATTCCTTTCTTCTTATCATTTGTTTGTTCTTTGTGCAAGACTTTATCATGGCTGAGTTTGCCCTTCACTTCCGGAAGTGATAGAAACTCAGTTCGTTGACTTTGCTAGAGATCTTGATTTAGAAAGACTCTTTATTAAAGTCTGCACCTACTCTAGGGCACCGATGACGTGAGTAGAGATGTCATAGCTATTTGTCCAAGCTATGCATGATAAAGTTTAATTCTGATACTTCTTGTTTAGGACAGACATAGAAGTTGACGATGCACATTTTATTTCGTTTTGTTTTTGTTTAATTTGCTTATATACATATATTTATATATATATAATCATTATTTATTTATTTATTTATGGAATTATTTTTTTATTTATTTTCTTTTATTTTAAATTCTATTTTTATATATTTTATATTTTATATTTTTTATTTTAATTTGTTTCTTTTTTAATTTATTATTATTTTTTATTATTTAATTATTTATTATTTTTTTATTTTTTATCTTTTATTTTATTTTTATTATTATTTAT